>JAIPRL010001842.1:28500-71583 GCA_025469235.1 Pemphigus obesinymphae | reverse complement strand
CCAGGCGTGATTTTTTCCATATTCTGGGAAAATGTCCCTCGACTAGGCACTTGTTGTAAACATTGACTAGTATGTCTGGCTTCCGTCTAGCTATGATTTTAATGGCTTCATTTGGAATGCCGTCTGGCCCAGGAGAAATTCTTGGCTTCAATGAGCGGGCAGCATGCATCAATTCTTCTGTGTCTATGAGGATGCACGTGGTTTCCGTAAGTGGGATGGAAATTGCTCTTGTGGGATGGACGGGGAAGAGACCATGGACGATCATCAGCATGCGACCAGGTTTATTGATTTCTGGAATTGGAGAAGTCGTTGATAATTTCTTCATCACCAGTTTGTATGGCATTCCCCAGGGGTCAATTTCTACCATGTTGCATATTTCTTTCTATGCGTCGTCTTTAGCTTTCCTGATGGCTGTGACTAAGTTGCGCTTGGCTACCTTAGCATTCTCTTCCTCTTGGAGGCAATTCGTAGGGCCGCGACGCTTCTTTGCTCTTTGGTGGACCCTGCGGAGATGGTTGGTTGTCTTGCGCAGGTCTCTTAAGTGGGTTGACCACCAGTGAACCGATTTTCTGCGACTGCTAGTCGGTGATTGCGAAAAAAAAGTGGTGCGGATTTTAGTGATCAGCGTGGTTGCCCATTCTTCTGCTTTCATGTTCTGAGTATCAATTGAAAACCGATTTGTGAGGAGCGCTGTGTTAAGTTTTGGTAGGTCTATTTTACTTCTAGGTCTGGGGGTGTTCTTTTTTGCACTGGTCTCTGATACGTTGAATCTGATGTAGTAATGATCGCTTAGAGATATCTCATCCAAGACGGCCCAGTTTGATATTTTGGACACTATGAGCGGTAAAGCTGTGGTGATATCTATGATGGTGCCTTTATTTTGAATGTGGGTTGTTTTCCCTGGTTAATGATAAGCAGGCCGGTCGCGTGTACTAGGTCAGAGAGCGTGTTGCCTCTCCTGCAATTGGTCCTGGAACCCCAGTCGTAGTGGTGGGCGTTGAAGTCGCCGGCGACGATGACCTCGCACGTTGTGCTCCTGATGCTCGCTTCTAGCCTAAATATAAAATCTAAGTATTCAGCGAAAGTGGAGTTAGGCGACCAGTAGCATGAGTATAGCCTCAATCTACCTGCCTCAATCCATCTGAAGCCTGGCTCACTTACTCCCAGGTTGTCTATTCCCTTCCCCTTTACATTAATGATGGCCGCCTTGTTGTTGGTGTCCGTGCACCAGTGAGGGCCTTCCACTTTGTTGATTTCGCATGCGAAAATGAAGTCGGCGTTGACCTCAGCAGCATTTTGGTGCATGAGGCTTTGTGCCGCTCTGGCATAGTTGAGGTTTATTTGCAGGAACGTAATCATTTTTTTATCGTTAGTTCCTGCAGCACTCGCCTGAAGGAAGGGCATTTGGCACTTCCACAAAAGTGGTTGCCTGTCTTTTCTCCTTCGTTCCCTTTGCATAACCCGCAGAAGGGCTCTGCGTCGCATTCTTTACATGCGTGACCTGGTTGCCAGCATCTTCTGCATATGTCGGTGCGATCCGGGCCACTGCACTCCTGTTTCCTGTGTCCGAAGTCGAGGCACCGGAAGCATCTTACAACCTCTGTCCTTACCTTTATGGAGCAGGATGACCATCCTATTCGTAGTGGTGGGCCTGTCGCGAGAATGTTTGCCGCTCTGACAGGAACGACTGCTATTGCTACTATCTTTCCGGCGAAACCAGCTTTCATAGCCTTGATACAGTCCGCAGTAATTGGGATAGCAGTGCGTGTCGATAGTGCCTCAACGAGTTTGTCGCGCGTGGTGTCCCCGTCCATGCCTCTGATTTCGATAGCAGCAGTCCTTATTGAAGTTGTTGCTTCTGTGCCGGAGGATTTTCCCGCAGCCATTCTGACTTCTTCTGTTTTAGTGGTTTCTTTCTTGAGACGGATTAGCAGGTTGCCGCCCGCCGTCTTCCTGACACTTGAAACTTCGTTGGTGAGGCCTGCTTTGCTCAACCCGGTCCTCACAGTTCTAAGGGTGTCTGCGTAGTTGGGGTTCTCATCTAGTTTGACCACTATCGCATTAGGAGGTTCTTTGATCACTTTGGCTTTCACGCGTTTCTTCTTTGACCTAACTGTTGTGAATCCATCCTCAAGGATAACTATGTGAATCACTGGCGTACGCAGAGGGGGGCTAAGGGGCTGAAGCTCCCCCACCATTGCCGGTATAATTCTATTTTTTTTTATATTTCATATTATCAATGTTATATGTTATATAATATATACAGTGACGTATTTTCAACTTTTTTTCAGGGGAGGGAGGTTAAATATATATTGAAAACCAATCATTGATATAATGATATTTACATGAATAATTTATATATTTTATTATCTTTAGGGGCCAAATCGCTTAGTTTAAAGACAAAAGACTGTTAGTAACGTTAAGGGGGGGGGGGTTGCAGAGTCCGTGCACTATTTTGGTAGAATTAAATAATAGATACTTATTAAAAATATTGAATTTGACTTTTTGACTTTTCAAAAAGTTTAGCCTTAAATGCATTTAATTTTGATATTTTTAGAATATTTTGCATCACATGAAAAATTTTTTATAAGACGATAGCTTATCGATAAACATGACATTTAAATTCGATTTTTTGACACATAACATATTTACGACTTTTCAGTACTGATAAAAATGTTACAGAAAACTTTATTTTTTTATAATTTTTATTTTATATTATTTAGGTACCTACACATATCTATTTATTTATGAAATGTATTAGGTATTATGCCAATCGTACTATTTTTTTTTTTTTTTTTTTGATTTTATAATCAGTTTGAGTGGGTATATTTAATATATGAATTATAGTTTAATAATAAATATGAAATTTTAACTTTTTTTTTTGTAAGAACTACTTATATATAATATAATTTTTTCTGCCGCATACGCACCTTTTTTTATCGTGAAGGAAATAACATATGTATTTTTTTTTTACCCGCTAGGTCTCGTGTAGGAACTTACATTTGCCCAATGTAAATACGTTTGGCATAATAATGATAATGATTGTGTGTACTGTGTATACACTCGCACGCACAGGCACGTCATGTCACAAAATACGGCTACCGCGTTTGAAAAGACACTATATAACCACTAGGTAAATCCCATTTCCAACATACCGATTGTCTTTATTGATGCGATAAAGATTTTGAAAACTGATCTGAATTCGTCGTGAAATCTACATTGGGACTTTTCAAATTTTTTTTCCCTCGATTTTCACAAAAATTTAAAAATATCAATTTTTAAATAGGTACCTATTTGAATATATTAACTTAATTTTAGGGGGACTCGGGGAGACAAAATCAAAAATGTGGGAAATTCGACCTAAAGTAGACATCAAGACAAATTCAGATAAATTTTTATAATCCTTATCGCGTCATTAGATTCATCGGTAGGTACGGTGAGAATAGAAATGGTGTACATTGCTGTGTTACGCGTGTGCGATAGAGAGAGAGAGAGAGAGAGAGAGAGACGGACAAATACCGCTTCCAAATCCCCTTGATAAAATTATCAATATTAATACAAATATTATTTAACAATGATCGAGAAAAACAAGATAATAACTGAATGTTTGACAAATTATAAAATTTTTATAACACAAACCTGGGTATGCCTACCGATAATAATAATCAATATTGTAAAATACAGTTGCAACTCAGTAATTCGATAATATCTGTTTAATAAATAAAGCACTCTTAACTATTAACTCGAGTATGGCCAGTAGGTATAGTAGATTCTACAGAAATATACGAAATTGTAGGTGTTTAAAACGACGTTTTATGAATGTTGTTGAAATAATAATAATAAATATATAAATGGTTTTTGCCGTTTTAATTTTGATCACGATTCCACAGTCCATTCTGACGAACTTGAAAATTCTAAAAACTGACTGTGAACTATTCTGTGAACCACACGGCAGTTCGTGCTGTAAACTGACCGGTAGGCACAACGGTTGACCGACAGGGAGACACTGCTGATGAGCTTCAAAGCCTACTCCATGGACGTATTCGTCGTTGCGAAGTCGACTGGACGTGATTAATAATTTTGTTTTTGTATAATAAATATTGTTAAATAATATACGTAAATATAACATGCCAAGACACAAAATTAAAAATGTGTGTAAACCGAATGAATATTTAGTTTCAAGTGACTAACGAGGACGATTCCAATAGTAAGCGTCTTCGATGTAGATAAATTATTATACTCGTGAGTCCATGGATGAACTGAAATCTGAGCATAACGAGGAATGTATTTGGCTTTATAATAATGATGTGCGTTCGTTTTTTGTACTTGTATAATTTTTCGCGTAGAAAATGTCAAACGAGAGTTTTGGAGTAAAGAACTTTTTGATGGAAAATTTCTACATCTCACGCACATTAATGTTAATTTACACACTCAAAACATTGCGATATGGCGAAAATTTACATGTCGAATAAAACGCCTAATCGGTACTCCTTAGTATAGGACGTGCTTCAGCCCCCTCGAAATGACCGTCACGCATACCCGATTTTCAAGGGGTTGTGTATAGGCAATTTTTATTATATTTTAAGAAAAATTAAAAATATTTAAATATATTTTAAAAGTAATTTAAAAATACACCTGTCTTAATATCGTTTTTAATTGTCGTGTATTCGAGATATTTGTGATTTTTCAATTTGAATTTTTCGTTCATTTTTATCAATTTGAGAATATTGTAAAAAGATGAAATAAAAAATTAATTATAATGAACACAATTATCTAGTGACTGATGTAGCCGATTTATGATATATTTATTTTTTACACGTTTTATGAGCTGTTGAAAAAAAAATATATCAAAAAATCATTATTTTAACAGCTCATAAAACGTGTACAAATGTGTGTCTCAAAAATCAAAAATGTCTCAGTCGCTAGATAATGTTGTTAGCTATAATTTGTTTTTTGTTTCGTATTTCTAACATGTTTGTAAGTTAATAAAATGAAAAATGATAATTCAAGTTTTTCAAAGAAAAATTGTCGGTGTGGCATTTTCTTAATTGGTATATTTTAAAGAGGTAATTTTTCGATATTCACAGTAGTTTTCGGTTCCGCGTCGGTTACTTATTAAGGAATAACATGTAGGCAATTTAAATCACATACTGTATCAGTGGTCATATTATAATTATTTCATATAAATCTCATCTTAAAAATGACCTCACGGGAAAAATTACGTATTTTAATAATTTTATTTAATTATTCAAAATTTTAAATAATTATTTTATTTGAAAAAGGAGAAAATTATATAGGTCGGATTTCAACTTATTTTAAAATTTTAAATATATTTTCAGCTATAAAATACTGTAAAAATAAACAGGAAGATAATGGTTTTTCAAACAATAATTAAAAATAATGGAAAACATATTTTATACATTTGAGTTAAATGTGACTTGTAGTTCAAAAAAAGTAGTACTAAAAAAAAATGAAAGTGTAAATCGGTTCATTTTAAAAGCCGGGATAGTATTTCCATTATAGCGGAATTGCTCGTATAATTAATAATAAAGTACCGGAACCGGGCCCCTTAAGAGTCTTTGGCGGTGTTAAACTTGGTTAATTTTAATTTTGAAAATAGTTTTGAATTAATTATTATATCTTCTATGTTTTTTACAAGATGATTTTTCAAAATATTTTTGTCTAAATAAAAGACAGTCTGATGGTTTGATTTTTTATGAATAGTCATAATTAAGTCTATCTGGTAAAAACACAATTGAACTTCTTATCTTCAGTTTTGCTCAAATGTACCTATTATTTATTAAAACTTATCCAGAAACCCACAATTATTATGGAAATTCAATTGCATGTTTATTATAAAATATATTTCGATATTTAAATTGTTTCTTAGACACGTACTTTGGATCACTGTGCTTGCGCTTGCGGACCATGTGGACAACACAGTAATGGCCAATGCACACTCACAATATCGACAACTTATATCTCATACAACAAAACAAATCCGGACGGGTAATTAAAAATTGCCTATCCAAAACTCCTTAGAAAATACGTGAATATTTTTAAGGGGTCGTATATAGGCAATTTACAAGTAATATGAAAATATCGTGAGTTTGTTCTAAATCCAAAATTGACAGAGTTACATCTGTTTGAGAATTGAAAATATTGAATAATTTGAAATTTGAAACAGCTGTAACACAGTTAATTTTGGGTTTACAACAATGCAATGGTTTATACGAAAATATGACCCACATATATTTTGTCCAACAAAAAATATTTACCGTTAAAAATTAATTTTATATTAAAAATTTGAGACAGTTTTAATTTCCAGTCTTGTTGTTGTATAAACTATTGTTCTAAACCCAAAATTGACTGAGTTACAGCTGTTTCAAATTTAAAAATAATGGATATTTTTAATTTTGAAATAGTTGAAACTCGTTCAATTTTAGATTTTGAATACAAGTTGACAAAAGAAAAATTACTGCAAAAAATACCTATCGATATTTCGTATCAGAAACAGGGGTTGCCATTTCAAAAAAAATGCAATTTGTATTGCACATGTGCACTCTTAAAGGGCTGAACATTGTGTACAAATCAATGTGTATTTCAATATTCCCTAGCTCTTCTTAAACATTTAAATCCGAGGTCACTGTGTAAAAATATTTAGTTTTACCAAAAAAAAAAGATAAAAATCACACTGTATGTATACATATATACCTACAGGGTGTTTATAAAATTAATACCGTAAATTCGTACACATACTTAGTAGGGCGACTCAATGATGAAAATTAAAAAAAAATTTTCTCCTTTAGCCCCCCCCCCCCAATAATTTCTAATAATTTTCGAAAATATTTTGTTCTATTGCGTATGGTTTTTACAAGTCAAATATATTAATTACCAAAAAAAAAAAAAATTAATAATAAAGTCCTTTTTACAACATTTATATCATAAGTAATTATTACGAAATAACAAAAAATATCGAAACCTGTTTCCAAAATTTTCTTGTGAAGAAATGATAGAATTTTATATATTTTTAGAACATTAAAATTAGAATAATTTATGTAGATATCTATGATTTTTTTTTATTAGAACATTATACATATTAGTCACATCCACATTTGAAGGGTTTCTATGCAAAACGTATACTTTTGCTATTTTTCACAAAATCGAGTTAGATATCGATTCTTATGGTAAAATAGTCAATAAATCGATTGAGACTATCGTTTTTTTTTTTGTCTAAACGTACTATTTTCAGTTATATTTTTCCCATGCTTAAACCATTGTCCTTCAAAATGTGTTATTTCCTGTATTAACTTATATAGACTAAACCAGTGGTTCTACTCTTGGTTACCATGTTGCATCTGGGGTGAATTTCACAATACTGAATTAATAAAATTAGTAAAATACCTACTGAATTTTTTCATCAGGATATGAATTTTAGTTCAGTGACACTGGGTTAAACATATTTTTTCGCAAAACGTACTATTTCCATATTTTTTTTCAAAACGTGCTATTTATTATCAATTTTACTTCAATCGAATTACCTAAAAAAAATGTGTGTTTTGGAAATAGTACGTTTTGAATATACTGTACTTACATAGAAACCACTCATTTGTCGTCTCCGTCTATCTTATGAGCAATGTAAAAAATTGAAAAAAAAAAAAATCATTAATTGTGACAGCTATAGGTTAAAATTATAGTTTAAATACCTATTACCAAATTTGTAAAGTATAATATTTTCAACGCAGTGTCGTGTCCTTTTTTCAGAATATTGTCAAAAAAAAATAAATATTGTCATGGCGTCTTAATTCTTTTACATATCTACAACAATAATATTTGGAGAAAATGATAAAGCATTAGGCGGTATCTCGGAATTGAATGTTTTCCTTTTAAAATTTGACAATGGGTGTTTAAACTCTGAATTTAACCAAAATGCTCCATAATCAGGTACCTATTATGTTTTGTATAATGCGATTTTGATATATTTTCCATATAAGATAATATATATTATACCATATACGAGCCACTGAGACAACGGGTGCAAGGTCTTCTTTATTATCTATTTTATATAATATAATATATATATATATATATATATATATATATATTAACTATTGGTATGTATCACATTAAGTTTCGACTGTAAAATGAAAAAAAAAATTTATAATTTACATATATATATATATTTCTGCTGTCCGTGTGTAAATAATTCAAACTCCTCCTAAACGGTTGGGTGAAATTTTTCGCGTGTGTTAGAGTGGCTTCTTGGACGGTTTAATTCGAAATTGGATCCGGTAGGTGGCTCTGCAATCGGGTTCTATGACATTTTTAAGGTTTTTTGCATATCATAACATACGTATTGTATATAACCCACTAAATTTCAGCCCCCCCCCCCCAATATTTTTTAAAATGAAAAAAATCTTAAGTTCATGAATATAACTGACCGTTAAAACCTTCTGACAAGTTTTTGATTAAATATGACCTTCTGCAGAAGTAGTTTGTGTACCATTATAGGTTAGGCGACGCTGATATCGAATTCTGCGGTATTTCTAAATATATGAAATATTTTTTAAAATTTTATTAAAACACTGGGGCATAAACGAAGTTACATAGGATTGCCATGCTGTACCTATGCAGAAAAGTTTCTACGAAGATTTAAAAAAATATATTTAAAACCACACTATCTAATCCGGGCAACGTCGGGTAACTCAGCTAGTATATATTATATGTATTTGCGTTTATATATTACAACTTATAAGTCGTATAAATAATATTCTGTATATTATACGAGTACCTAAGTTATAGCGTGCGCTATTTTAATCCTCAGAAGCGGTCCAATTATGGCGTTAGTAGTGTTAAAAAAACGTTATATTAGTTTCGAGTTTGTATCGCGCAAAATATATTACGCTGTATAATACTGTATGAAACGTTATAAATTATATATATACATAATATTCTTAATTTTTCTCTCTAGTATTTTATAATTGATTATAAATTACAAGACTACACGATTATCGAATGCATACCGAATATAATAATAATAATAATAATCAAATACCTATACATACTTATACCTCTAAAAAAATATTCATCGAGGTAAAATAATATTGAGTAGTTTATTAGTTGTATAATAAGTATTACAATTAAAAATCAATAGGTACGGAATATCGTTTTTTTTTTTTTTTTGTTTCATACAAACAATATTCTAATACCCATCAAATATAATTTTAAAGTACAATTAGTTGACAATAATTTACGTGTTAAATTACTTTAATTATAAAAACGAAATATTTGTATTGAATAAACAAAATAAAACAATGGACGTATTTATACTGTTTTTAAAAAATGTGAATAGGTAACTACGGTAAATTTCCATTTTTATTTTTTTGTTATTCAAATATACAATATTAATTTTTCGGAATAATTGAACAAATCAATTATTATTACATTTTACTCTGATATGGTATAAATTATATTTGATTTGTAATACAAATGTTTTCACCAAACAACAAACAAAAACCAAAAGGTATTTCATATTTCCCACATCTGTTCTATATTCACAGCATCTCTTCGAATAGTTAATAATAAGACAGGCGTCGTTAAGAAATATTATCGAGGAGGGAGGGGAGGTGTGAAATTTGAATTGATGACACTTTTTTTTTTTAATGATTTCAACCATTTCAGAGCGCTGTGATGGACAAAATAACTAATTTGAATAATATTTTGGTTAAATATCCTCCGAGAAAAAAATAAATAAATAAAACTTTTTCACTAATTTCATTATTGAATTTACCCCGGACTTTAATTTGCCGACTACAATTGCCGAGTCACGTTGACTCAACCCCCCCCCCCCCCAACATCCCCACACACATCAAACGCGTCGTTCTTTCATGTGATATTCAATCGTCCGTACAATAATAATCGGACCATATTTTTGTACTTACACAACGTCTTACGTTTACCATGTATTTGTCAACGGTATCGTCGTGTATTTTTTCAAAAGTATATTTAAAATCCATCTTTTTATACGAATACATAAAAAATAGTACTTATTTAAATAGTGTCTATTTCCAATGTTTTTTTTTCCCCCAAAAAGTACCTGTTTATACGTATCTATATATTAAATATTTACGGTCAACCGACCATGCGAATATATAGTGTTGGAAGAGCTAAGGACGAGAAGAAAAAGAAGATATTTAATATTTAAAAATTATT
The DNA here is from genome assembly GCA_025469235.1 of Pemphigus obesinymphae. Lineage (NCBI taxonomy): Eukaryota > Metazoa > Arthropoda > Insecta > Hemiptera > Aphididae > Pemphigus > Pemphigus obesinymphae. The sequence goes on along the minus strand of JAIPRL010001842.1, from coordinate 61,371 downwards.
TATAAATAAATGGTATAATAGTTATAATAATATGTAAACAATAGTAAATACTCGTATGGAAAGTCTGAATGTCTGAATACCAACACGGTATAGGCACATACAGTCAGTAGGTATATTCGCTACCTATTCAATAACACGCGTCGTTATACTCATGTCTCGTTAGTCGTAATTATACAGAAATTATATAGGATTATGTTAAATTATTATACGTATTAAATCACACCTATATAGTAGGTATTTTAAATAATAAAATTATTATAAAAATAAAATTTATAATAAAAAAAAAAAAAAGACGATTAAAGAACAATAATATTATCGCATGTATTATATTATATATATATATGTATGCGGAGACAACGGTTATAAAAATAATTTAATTATATATTAGTCATACGAGCGTCTCATATTATATATACGATTTAATGTCAAATATGTGTAACTCGTATTTCGTATTATAGTCGTGTTAATGTCCCATCTTTATTATTCTGAACGCATTTTTATAAAAAGCCCATATTTCGCGATGAATTTAAAAATAAAACACAATGTTTACGAATGTGGTAAAATATATAATAACACATGTTAACCGTAGAAATAGATATATAACCTATATTATATTTCTATAACGATTTTTTTTTTATAAGAAATAAAAAATGTTAACCTCCGAAACGTTAGTTATTTTTTAGAAAGTCTATGCAGTCTATATACACCCTTCCTTAGAAATATTAAGTGTCGTATGCCTGCGTATTATAATATCTTATGTATTAGCTGTAATAATATGTATTAGGTTTGCGAAACATAAGTTTTAAAAAAGCCTATAAAAATAGATCATCGATAAAATGTACATTTTGATTTAATAAAATAGTTTTATTTGGAACTAACGTTAGAATAATATTACTATGCCATAAAATTACGTATACTATATTATTATATAATACTTTTTTTTTGAGTCTGTAAATTAATACATTTAACTCCCGCTTAGAAAAAAATGAATTTTCTTTTTCTACTGGATTTCAGCATTTAAGACCAGTCCTTTAAACAAACTTTCCGCCATCTTTCCTTATTTTCTTTATTGTAGGTACTCGTATGTGTGGTTCTACTACTTTGACATCTTTTTTTACACAGCCTTCATTCAAAGGACAAACGCATCAAGAGGGGAATTTAAGAAACGAGAGAAGTTTCCAAGAGAAGACAATGGAACTCTAGTGATTGAACAAATTATGGAGAAATGGATGGGGTACATTGAAAAACTCCTTAATTGTGATGATCCAGCTGAAAAGTTACCAAGAACGGAGATAGACAGATATAGTAACTTATGGAAACGTTTGTCTAGTAACATCTAAACAAGAAATACTATTACAGATTTAAAGATTAAAAACTATAAATCCCCAAGAGAAGATGGCGTCCTAGCAGAAATTTAATAAAGGATAGTTGAAGAAACAATGTTGAGAATCCAAGAGATAATAGAACTGGTTTGGGGAAAAAAAGGAATTTCTAGAAGATTGGAATACATTTATGTCTCCAAAACTTAATAGATAAATTAATTCGATATAGATACCTTTATTTAGTTTTTAATTTTCAATACAGTCAACTGTTTTTGTAAAAATTCTAAACATTTAAACATTATTTTTGCATACGTATGAGCAACAATATCATTTATTTAAGAAGGAACACCACTGTGAACAAAATCAGTTTTATTTTAAAATTTTAAAATATTTAAGTAAAATTTATATTTTAGCAGAATTTATAGACGATTGAATATTAGAATTAATAGTAAAGTTATACAATAATTGTGTTTTTTGTGTTTTTGTGGTTTAATAATAATGTTTATTTTTTTCGAAATAAAACTTGAAATAAACTTCGTTTATTTTACAATATAATATAATTGGTAGATACTTCAAAGGGGTTATTTTTAGATTTTTGGACATTTTTGATAAACGCGTAAGAAAAAACTACCGAAAAATGACGTCAAAATGGTAAAAAAAAAAAATGAAAACGGTTAAATCGATTTTTGCTGTCTTCATAATTCCAAAAATATATAATGAATTAAATTTTGAAATTGTCACCGAATATGTAATATAATATTTTATAGACGTGAAAAATTATTTAATGTATTTTTTTTTTTTAATTAGGGCTATTTATAACAATTATAATTTTTCGAGGTTTTTAAGTTCTAAAACGGGTAATTTAAGGTTGTATGACCTACAATTTTAATAAAACTTACGAGGTTAAACGAAACGTTACGTTACTCTAACTATATTCAAAAAATCTCGAAAATCATTAGTCACGAGATTTTATTATGGTTATTCTTTCGTAATCCCGAAAATATTGATCTATTTGAAACTTTAACAGAGTACCTATGTATAATCTACTATATCATAATAATATGTGCATGATGTACGTTATTATTTTATTAATAGGTATTGTTTTTGCAAATATTTTTGAACATTTTTGGACAGTAATATTAATTATGTACAATATATCACACCGAACCTTCGCTCAGAATCGTTTTATCAAAAAAAAAAAATGATTTGTCATTGCTTTCACATTTAATATATAATCCCCCACTAGTATCCTACCCGTCGAGCAAAGTGAGCTTTCCACCCCTACTTTCTCGGTTTTTTAATTGGCCATCTCCATACCTTATTAAAATTGTATTCAATGGATGTGTATTTTTTACTGGTTATTTATAAAAAAAATGTTATATAACTAATACAGTTATTAATATAAGTCAAAAAACCTCAACGCTTAACTAAAGAGATCTTTTTTATAAATAACTAGATAGATAGTAAAAAATTCAAATCGAGTGGACAAACATTTAATAGGCTATAAAGATGGTTTCTTTAAAAATATAATATAAAAACCAAAAACATGATACGCGGATTTCGTATATATAGTTATTAATTCTGATACTCAAGCGTCTGTATTCTATATTCGGTTAAAATATGATTTTTTAGGATATTTTAGGAACACATTTTTAATAACATATAAAAATAAAACTGCACAAAAAAATCGATATTTTTTAATGTTCACACTTCAAAGCGGTGTTTCCCATTAAATGATTTCTATTTAGTTTTTACTTTAAAGGTTTACAGCATTTCTTTACGAGTTTACATTTTGAATAAAAGAACAATTATGATTTCGAATAGGTACTTTCAAAAGTTGGCCAGAAATAGGTCAAAAAATAGGTTTTAAACCGATATAGAATTGTATACATTTAGTCAATATACATAATACCTACATAAACTTATATTTGATTTATTTTAAGGTCATAACATTCAGCTCCGAATGAATGGTTATAATTAAGTATAATCTACATAGGTACCTATCTGTATTCTATATATTTTTTTTTAGAGAAAACGTTGAAAATTCAATTTTTATAACAAAAATAATTAATGCATTTAAATTAATTAAACATGTATAGACTGCAAATTTATAGACTACCTGCATTGGAGATGATTAATCTAAAAGTATACATCCATTTTTTTCTCAGAAATTAAATAATTGCACCCGAATGTAATTATGTGTAGAAAATTATTGATGTACGAATTTATTTTGTCTACGGCTACAAAAAAAAACTATTATAGTGTTTTTAGATAAAATTATAATAACTGATGTTTTAAATCGACTTATGTTAATATTACGTGCGTTATCTATATAATAATTATTTTAATTATAAACAACATTGGAACCGAAATGTTTAATTTGTAAATAATTTATTAATATTTTCTATATTGAATTAATATTTTGGAACATTGTACTTTTCATTTGATTTTTTTTTTTTTTTAAATATATATAATTTTGGTTATCTAGCGAGTAATTGATAATAGTAATATGTTGGAGTTAAATTAATTATTATTGACTACACGTCATACATATATAATAATTACTATTTGTAAATTCGCGGTCTTCGAGTAAAAAGGATCGATATCCCCAATTTTTGAAAAAGTACTTATTCATACCCAATTATAAATTTTTATATGGATTATATTTTGAAATTTAAATGAACTAATTCGAATCGTTAATTATTTAATGAGTTATATTATAGCGAATCAAAATGTTCTAAATCAATATTGAAGTGTGTATATGATAGGAATGCTCTCCTGAACAGTTTTAAAATATCGAGATAGAACCTTTTTATTCTAAGCCCGCGAATTGTAAGTTTTTGAAAATTGAATTAATAAAAAAAAAAATCAATAACATTTCCAACAAATCTTAGAGTAGGTATTACGTTTAATAATTACATAAATTCATCCAATGCATATATAAAATTCTGACTAAGTGGGGGTCGTGTAAATATAATGACGTCGGTGCCACCTGTTGGACGCAACTTCTATTTATTATATAGACACATCGTAATCCCTTTTTGTGGTGTTAGGTTTTTTTTTTAGCACGAGAAAGATAATATGGAATAAAACAGTAAAATATAATATACAGGTTTAAAGTATAAAGTCAATGAACAGTGCATCACATTATCACAAACATTTTGCGTTACAAACGCATTATAAATATATGTATTGATTTATTTTTTATCCGAAAGTCGCAAATATTTGGTAGGTATAATATTTCCTAAGAATGAACACAGTTATTTAACAGATACCTATATAAATATAGTGCATTTACAATCTCGTATAGAAATTAACTCTACAAGATATTTAAATAAAAATTACATTTACTGGTACTTATATTATATTAAGTAAGTACCTAATGTTTTTTTTCTTTTTAGATTTCCATTTATTAAATTAAAATTAAACTGGTATATAATGAAGAAAAAAATGTATTATGATGTTATATAATTATATTATATACAAATCTAGGTATATTTTAAAAACGTTTACACCGCGGTAGTTATTACATATTCCTCTTAACCCGTTTTACTCGAGTTATTATTGAAATTAAATTCGTTAAAACTTAACATCAGCAAAAACATACAGAAAAACCTTTTCGAGACACTTCGAAGAAAAACGAAAAAGAACGAAATCGTTGTTATTCGTACGTTTCACTCGAGAGTACTAAAACTCTATGGCCGTTGGATCGGATAGTGTGGTTAAAAAAAAAAAAAAAAAAAACTGGCGAATACTGTAACGGATTTTGCCTGATCACGTCATAACTGAATGAGAAAACTAACCGAATAATTTAGTTAGGAATAGAAAAATGGATCAAAACGGTTTTTGGCTCGGTCCCACATACCTCTCCCACTACGCGACAATGTGTCTCGAATTCTTAAATAGGTTTGTTGTGTGTATATTATAGCAGCTTCGCGATTTATTTTATTTTTATAGTAACGAGAGCAAAAATATACTTCATTACGAATTCAAAAACGTTGTCATGATATTGATTGCGCAGAGGCTATTTTTCACCATATTTGTATACATAAAAATACAGAGCCGTATAGCAAGATTCGATTGCGCCCTTGGAAAAGAACAGAATTTCCGCCCCTAAATTGGTAATAAGGAAAAAAATGTCATCGGTTTTTTGGAGTTACGCCCCATAAAAATCTAGTTAATGAGCAAAAAAAGAAAGTCATCAACTTACTTTTACAAGATTTTACGTCGAATTTTCGCCCCCCAATCTTAGAAATTTAGGGATAGATATTACTGAATTTCGATATTCGGTCCCTCTTTTCTGTTGCGCCCTTGGCCTGGGCCGGTTTCGCCAAGCCCTGGCTACGGCTCTGTAAAAATATAATATATAATCATGTATTACAACTGCTACTTACTTCTTTTATTTATTTTTCTCCATTTTTTGCCCTTTTGCTGCATATATTATATAAATTCTAAAAAAAAAATAAAAAATAGCGATTTTATAAATTTGAGTTAAAACACATGTTGGTGAAATTTTTTTTTTTACTCGAGTTCAGCAGTTTATTATTATTATTTTTTAATTTTATGAAAACGTGAATATTTTTCTCGTTTACCAACGATAGTTTGTCGAAATATTGGTATAAGATATCGATTCATTTTTGTAGTCTGTGTGATGATAAATGGTAATAGTCACTATTTTTTATCATTAAAATTAATATATTTTTCAAGTAATTTAAAAAGAGTCTTTTGTCAATACCATTATAATAATATAGTTAAAAATCAATCGTATTAATAGATGAAATGAAAAATAAATTATAAAAAACAAATTTATCTGGCGACCGATGTAGCCGATTTGTGATATATACAATTCTATTCTTACACGTTTTTTTATGAGCTGTTAAAAAAAAAATCGATATTTTAACAATTCGTAAGAACGTGTTTTTACATCATAAATGCGTACACCAAAAATCGGCTACACCCGTCTACAATCGGTCTCGCTGTATAGATATAATGGCGTCGGTCAGAATTTGTTTTTTTTTCGTAAGTCGATAAAATATAATAAAATGAAAATTCGAATTAGAAAAATATTCTATTATATATATTGTAATGTACTGTCGAATCTGTTACTTTTTTGTCTTCTGTTGACATACACTTTATGAATTCGTCGCTATACGAGGTTCGCGGCTATACGTACAGCACACGAAAATAAGCGCTGAACGATTTTTGACCCCTTTAGATATAATAATAATAATATGTTGTGTGTACATATATATTATAATATTGACTATGTCGAGTCAATGGACGACGGACGTTGTATATACGATAACAATACATAATATTATATAGATACGTTATCACATATAGATCATTGTCCTTATATAATATATATATAATATGTATTGATAAAGTAGGTATACTTTGCATCTGGTATACTATTTCATAACAACATGATATATAATAATAATTTATTAATAATGAAACGTCATTGTTTTATTATTAATATTAGCAACAATTATTATAAAATATGAACTGGATTGGTATTCCTATAATATTATGATGGTTATTACAATATGTTACGCTCGTCACGTATCTCCGAAGACGTTCTGTGTACTTGTTTGTATTGTTCACTGCGCGTGTACGGACGTTTAAATACGTAAAATAAACGTGAATATAATAAAATTATATACCGTTTCGATTAATTACGCGATAAAATATCTCGAACGCATCTTCTATATGTTTAGGTATTATTATTAATTTAGGGCTCGGAACTTAACGCACTTAAAAAGTACCTACTAAATATGCATGCATTTATGCACTTAAAATAAAAATACAAATATCCTCTAAAAATATGCACTTATTTTTTTATTTTTATTTTTTTTACATACCTACATATTTATATAAGTACAAATTAGTGATGCACAAAGCAAGACCAAGACCAAGACCATGGCAGTCTTGGTCTTGGTCTTGGTCGTGTTGACTCAATCTTGGTCTTGTTGACTCAGTAGAAGTCAGTCTTGGTCTTGGTCTTGTTGAATGAATCTAGGTCTTGGTCTTGGTCTTGGTCTTGCAAAATTCTTGCAGGCTTGATTTTTTTTGTTTTTACCAAAGTTATAAATAAGAATAAATAATTTATTTATACGTACACAAGGGGGGATACAGGGAGTAATGGGGGTAATTCCCCCACTCCGTTCACAAAAAATAATTAGGTAGATACCTGTGTAGTTGACTGTTTTCGATAATACCGAACTTTCAAGAAATAGTACAATATCTATTTACCCATATATTCGATAAACGATAATCATTTCCGAAAATATTACAATAGGATATTGATGATTGCATTGCGAGAAATCTGTAGATTTGGTGTGGAATTATAAATAATGTATACCAAGAAATAAAAAGTAATAAATAATGTATTTAATTCATTAGTTTTATTTTATTTAAAAGCAAGACTTGCAAGAGTCTTGCAGTTAAGTCTTGGTCTTGGTCTTGGTCTTGCATTATAAGTCTTGGTCTTGCATACATTTTTATTTCAGTCTTGCTATAAAATAGTAAAATCTTGGTCTTGGTCTTGCTAGCTCTAGTACAGTCTTGGTCTTGCATTTTTGCAAGACCAAGACCGAATTTGCCCATCACTAGTACAAATATTTTATAAAACTATAAATATGTAGTTCTGAGTGAATATTCTTAGGATAGTTTAATGTATTTTTATTAAATTTATAAATATAGTATATATATATTGAAATTACAAAAATTGAAAAACGATAAAAAATTAGTATCTATATAAAGTAAATGTTTACATTAAAAATTGTCCATAGGTACTTTATTTTTAAAATAACTTAAAAATTTGACATTTTTTTTGCCTTAATGATTCAATTAAATTACATATTATCTGTAAAGCATAAATAATAAAAATTAGAAAAATCGCTAAGCAGAGGTATCTACATAATGAAAAGTATTTTAAATTAAATCGCGTAAGGCATAATTTTGTTTTTAGTGTCTTATCTTCAAAATTGTTGCATTCAATCACTAAACATTGTTTAATGTTTTCAAAATTGAAAGATCGCCGATTATCCGTTATCTGCAATTTTTTTTATATTTTGAAAAACGGCGTTCAACGTCGGTGGAAGTAATTGTCACATATTTAAAATAGGTTTTAAAATATCGTGACCGGCTATATCATCTGGAAGACCCTATAAATCTTAAAAACACGATATATATATATATATATATTGTATTTTTAAATTGTATTACCATTAATCTCTAAATATGCTCTAAAAATTTGTAAAATTTAGAAATATGCTCTTAAAACTAAAAAATCACCAAATATATGCAAAAATATGCACTATAAACTTTTGATATGTTTTTCATAGTGTCTTGAAATTAATTTCTAACTTACTTAGCAATAAATCTAATAGCCCTCAAAAAACATGCAAATGCAACAACTTCCGAGCCCTAATTATTATCATTTGTATTATATTGTATGTTACATTATAGCCGCCTAGTACTTATATTTATATATATAGGTAATAATATAGTTAATATTTAAAACTCGTGTTAGCACTTCTCATTTTTAACAACTTACAAACATCTTAAATATGTATGGGACGAAATATATACTCTTATAGATAACGATACATTATCTAGTGCCCTGCGTAGCCTATTTTTCCGATATTTAGATTATTTTATTTTATTTAAGAGTTATAATTATTTTTAAAAATTTTTAAAAGTTAGTAGATATTTTGACAATTCGTAAAACGTGTTTAAATGCAAAAAAAAATCTTTAATTTTTTTGTTTTCTCTTTCTATGACGTTCTTATGAGGGGGCGGAATGGTAAAAATTTAACTTTTTGAATTTGATGTCACAGTCGGTACGTCTATGAATGGGCGAATATTTTATGGGATAATTGAATATAATATTGATATTAAAATTTGTCTTTAAGAGGACGCCACACACCCGATTTTTAAGGGTTTGTGTATAGACAATTTTTAATAAATTTTAAGGAAAATGAATATATAAAATATTTAAATATATTTTAAAAGTAATTTTAAAATAGACCTGTGTTAGTACCATTTTTAATTGTCGTGTAATCACGATATTTATTAAAAAAACATGTTTACTCATTTTTCGTTTTCAACAAATTGAGAATATTGTAGAAAGATGAAATAAAAAATAAATTATAAAGAAAAATATCTAGCGACTAATGAAACCGATTTTTGATCTGTACATTTTTACACATTTTATAAGCTGTTAAAAAATTTAAAAACTGATATTTTAACAGCTCATAAAACGTATAAAAATACATAGGTATATCAAAAATCGGCTCCATCAGTCTCTAGATGATGTTGTTAGTTATAATTTGGTTTTTTGTTTTGTATTTCTAATATGTTTGTAAGTTGATAAAAATGAAAAATGCTAATGCAAGTTTTTCATTGAAAAGTTGTCCGTGTGGCGTCTTCTTAAATCATGGAGAAACATATTTTAATCGATTTTTACGGCAAAACATCTAAAAGTTGTTTCAATAACATGATTTTATACCGAGTGACTTAAAAGTAACAGTAAGTGTGCAGTAGAACGTAATAATTCTGGTTTTTATATTTTAATTTCCATAGCAAATACTTAACTATGAATATTTGACTTTTTTTTCGCAACAAATGATTAATATATAGCAATAATATTAGTTATTGTAAATAATCAAAAATCGGACATTTTAAGTCTCACTATACACTTCTCATCTATAATTTTGAAAATAGGTATTTTTATTCTATAATACCGTTTGGCGAGTCATACTATTGGAATAAAATTTACATGTTTTTGTATGTTTTTTGTCCTACTTTTTTGCGCTATCTTAAGTTGTTATAAATGAGAAATTCAATAGTAATATTTTCAATAAAATTGTATAAATACATAAAAAAAAACAACCACAATAAAAATTGTACAGTAATGGGACCAATTATTATTCATTTTTAAAATGCATTTAAACATTTTTCTTGAAATTTTCGAAAAACTGTCTATACAGAACCCTTTAAAAATGGCCACGTTGACATTCTCTTAAAACACATAAAAACGATTAAATCACTGAAAATTAAACTTAAATATGCACACGTGAAATATGTTAAATAAAAAAAAAATGAAAACTCTAAGATCAAAAAAAAAAAAAAGAAGATTGATCATATTTATAGGTAAATGTATATAAATTTCCCCTAAATATATACTTAATTAAATTACGTTTCAAGCTTTCACTTTTAACTATACCTATATATACCTAACGATGGCCAAACGAAAAATAAACCCCAGTATATAATTTGGACGGATGCCTAAAACCTAAACGAAAAATATTTGATTCACATTTTGTTGTGCACATAATGATAAGACGTATACCTACCTGTATACGTACACTGCAGTATACAAATATACTCTTATAACAATAACATAAATAAATAATGATTGATTTTTGATCGATCGTAATAATTAGGTAGCGATTTAGGAGACAAATATTCTTCCTTCGGTCCAATAGTGTACAGTAATATAGAAAAATACGATATCATTTTAATCAAAAAGTGGACTATTATAGTCGTAAATAAATTATAATATGTATAATTTATCACGGCGTTTTAAATATTGCGATAAAATATATTTTTCTGTTGTCCCCATATACTTATAACGAATTTCTAATTTGCATAAGATAAACTATGATAGATAAACGTTTTTCAAACTTGCCTTGTGTTTTATAAATAAACACGATAAACGATATGAAGTAGGCGTAGGCCACCTTTATAGTTCGTAAGTGCAATAAAACAATAATTAATACCGCACTCGAGATGGATATACAAGCTGTACAATACACATTTTGTAAATCTACCTTACGATTACACTGTTTAAATATTTTAAACCCGTAATAAATGTATTTATACTAACCTGAAAATGATTAAGCTAAAATGTATTCGCTGAAGCCTATAAACCCATATATTTTGTCTTAAAGTGATAATGTTTTTATATTTATAATTTCGACGTACCTACTATCTACTTAATCACAAAATAATCAAAATAATGTCAATAATTTATAGTAAGTATTGCTGTGTAGATACCTAATAATCTGCAGGTCATTAATAAAAAAATAATAATTATAACTAATATTTCCTCGATTTTGTACACTTTTTATTATTATTATAAGGCCATATAGTACTGGTAGGTATACCTACTACAATATTATACTACTGATACGCGTAACTTGGAGCTTTTTAAGGGTGGCAAAAGCAATTTTTTTCCTTCACCCCTCCCCAAAAAACTTCTGACTGCACAACGTAAAACTATATCTTAGTTTTGTAGTATATTATCTATAAACGTAACGAGAGAGTTATATATAATATATCATCATGTTGTGATATTTTAATATGCACTAATAAAATCTTAAAATATTCTTTTAAAAACAAAGTATTCTCTATAAAATAAGCCAAATTAGGGCCGTTTGAGTAAAATTTTCCTCAAAAATTAAGAAATCGCTTTGAACAACGGAAAACGCAAGCAATAAAAACAAAAGTCGTCAAGATACAAATGGTGGAAGTTTATTCATAGTCCCTATAACGATAGTGTATTATTATTACTATTTTAAATTTGAAGACAATGATAAATCATTGCATTCAAAAGACCATTCTGAGCAAAGCGCTCAGCATATTAATATAATAAAAAAGTTAATATATTATTTATTTATTTATTTAATAATATTAACAGGCGTTAGCCAAATTCACAGTAGGTTAAAAACAATGATCAGTTATAAAACAAAAATTTTAATATAATAGATATAGAAAAAGGTGACAATACGTCCCGTTTTTTGAGGTATTGTCCCGTTTTTGAGGATTACGTCCTGTTGTTCCGAAAAACTTTAAACGGGACGCAATTTGTCCCGATTTTGGAAGTGGGGTCCCGTTTTCGTCCCTTGTTTTGCTCATTTACTGAAAATTTTGGTAAATATTAACAAACGATCTTCTTTTTTTTTTTTTTTTGCTTATTTACGTTTTTAAGCAAGTATTTCGAGTTCAGATTCGACATTTTTTTACGATATTCGCTTTTTTATTGTTGTCCCATTTTTAATTTTCAAAATATGGTCACCCTGATATAGAATAATGATATAAGTAATAAAGTAGGGTACTATAATAATAAGATAATTACGAATTATGGTAAAGTTAATACCAAGAGAAGAAATAAAATAAAAAAATACCAAAATAAATAATAAATAAAATATAGAAATAAAAAGAACTGAATAAAAATAAATACAATTTTTAACTTATAATAATTACAAAACATAATAGTAAATTATAGATTCTGAGCAGAGAGACGAATCTCTTGGTACTTATTACAATAATGTATGTAGAGGAAATTTAAAGGATGTGTGCCTAAGCGTTAATGAAAACTATACTTATAATAAATTGAAGACTCAATTCCACAAAAATATTTACTTTATTTTGGTAAATACGTATTTCAGTAACAAAGTTACCATCTTCAGTACACACTAACGACTGAATAAAGTCGTTATTTACCAAAATAAAGTAAATATTTTTGTGGAATTGATTCTTCAATTTATTATTAGAAAAATCCACAAGTACTCAAATTATAAACAAAACTATACTTACCTATCCAAAATTATTGTTGTAAATATGAAAAATGTAATATGCCAATAACTTGAAATTTGTACCAAATATTTACTGTAACATAATATTGACGTGATAAAATTGACTTTTTTTTTTTTTTTTACCAATTTCATTACGATAAAATCGGGGATAAAAAGTGAAACTACCGAAAATAATCACGAAAATTATTCGGTATAAATCAGAAAATAATACTACCCAGACTTTGCAAAAACAGAATTGTTTTTCGAATTAAATACCAGCTAGGTATTTCATACAACACAACAGTCCCGCATAATATATAGATTCAATATCAGATAATTGCTAATACAAATCACAAATGTATATATAAAATAATAAAAAAATTAAAAAATTTCCAAAACGTCAAGTGGTGGGATGGCCTTTCCAAATTTTACCAGAAGGAGCAGTAGCCCCCTCTAGCCCCACCACCCTTCAGTTTACGCCTATGAAACAGTGGACAAATTACAATATCTATTATATGGACTTTTCAATTGTTACTTTCATGTTGGAATTTTACTTGTTTACCGTATATTATATGCATAATTATACTGATAATAATAATTTAATAAGCAATAAACCAGAATATATACGTATATAAATAATATAATATATAATTTACAAACAATAGACCTATATAGAAACGTGTAATTATCATGAATTTTCTTATAAAACATTTTAAGTACCTACCTAAATAGTATAATATATATGATTATAAAAAATAAACCATTGTATATGGCGATCTTCAATAATACCATCAAATAATAAATATCTACTAATACCTATATATAAGCCTATTCTATAAATTTAGATTGTATACAATGTGCAAAACGTGTAAGTACCCACATTGTTTGACGATGATATTTCAGTACATTCGATACATTATTAAGTAGGTTTATTGTGTACAATGTACATTATCGATTATATTGAATTTAAATACGATATATTTATTTTCAGACTCATTCCACGCAGGCACACATGTTATAAAATATATAATGTTATTGGTTCATAAATAATAATTTATTGAACGTATTAAATAATTAGGTGTACCCTATAACGGCAGGGGGTAAGGTGACATTTCGATCAGCGGGAGACTTTTCGATCCTAAAATTATCGAAATGTCCTCAGGTCGAAATGTCCCCCGTAGGATCACAATGTCCCCACGGGATTTATTTGTGACAAATTAAAAATGTTTTTATTATAAACTATTTATGTCTTCGGGTGATCCTGGTCTCTATGTCTCTCTTTGGAGGCTCCAGGAACGAAACTGGGGGAGGTCACCTCCACTTCTTGGTTTCATAATGATTATTCGGCATTTTGACCAAACCAAGTTAATTGTGCGCAGTCGGCATAAAGTAGAATGATATTGTTTTTGCTCATGAAATTTTTTCAAGCGCAATTTATTTACTATTTTTATGTATTAATTTAATTATTTAGTCGGTACATTGAAATATTTGTCATTCGAAAAATCACTGATATTATCAGTTATTACATATTACTCATACTATAATCAGGTTAAAGTGCAATATTAGTTGGACATTAACTAGTTAAAAAGTTTTAAATTAGGTTAATAAATAGTTAATGTTTTTAAAAGTTTTTAAAAATAACTAGTTAATTTTTTGCCATTAACTACTAATTATGTAACTTAAGGTCTTAACTGGTTTAATTAGGCGAAATTTTTATTATACTAACTTAATTTTTTACAGTTTATTTTCATAATCATCCAGAATCCATAGTTAAATTTAAATTAATCAGGGCCTCGGAGAGAAAATCTGAAGGTGGATGTGAGCTGTAGCCTGTAGTTAGACTTTCAATTTTTGGGGAACATTTATACAAATGATTATTATTATTGTTATTTTATTTTTTGCACTGTATAGGGGAAAATTCGAGTATCCAATTAGTAACTGTATTAGGTATATTAGGTTATCAAAATAAGATATATAAGTAAGTATATTCATATTTTGAATTGGAATACTGATGGGAAATCTTAGGATAATTTAATGAAAATACATTTATTAAATTTCACTGATTTAATTTTTCATTAAATTTTACTCGTGGCCAGGAACTTGAAATTTGAACAAATTATTGATAAATATTAATAAATTCATAAAATGATTCAATAGTATACAGGGGGCGTTCTCAGGGGTGGAGCGATGGGATAGATTTTAAATTCTCAGTGAAGCAAATAATAAATTGGTTTTTTAATAATATTGAAATTTTTCAACCGAAAAAATATATGGGCAATTTTTCGATACAAGATTTTCTGATAGAAATTTTCATCTTATTAGTATACTAAAGATCTCGGTTTTTGTTTTTCCTCGTAGAAAACCAGGAAAATGTACGAAAAAACGTTTTTCACAAAATTAATTTATAATTTTATAGACTTGAAATTTGTTGTAAAATTGACGCAATGAAATTTTTTTTTAAAAAACTTGACGATATTTAGGCTATTTATACAGACATTTAAAAAGTAGGTATATGCAATAAAATAGGTAATTTCAAGTATTGAAAGACTTGAAAACCATTAAGGTATAATATTGGTGATACAACGGTCTGAAATTTTTTTTTTTTTTTTAGAAGATTAGTTATAAATATTTTTTACTATACCGTTTAACAACCGGAATGGTCTCGAAAAAGAGGAATTACCTCTGAATCGTAACTTTATCACGGAAAACCTAAAAAGTCTCGAAGTTTAACCCCTTTAAAAATGATTTAAGGACGCCCCCGAATTAAAACATAATATATGAATATTGAAAATGTTTTAAACCGTACAACATTTACTGTGTTATAGGTTATAAACCGTCCTGAAATCGGCGCAGGTAAATCCATACAGCAAACATGTTTCTATTTATTGACGTTATGTTTTAATAAAAAATAAAACGAAAACCTTCAATCTAAACTTATACTCCGTGATAATATATGACCAGGCAACGGATTTGTATGTCGTAAAAGACTATGAAATATGCTCTTTAAATTATATCCAAGTATAATATATGCATTAAAAATGACATAAATACGCTCAAAAATATATACACTTGAAAATATTGATACGTGCATTTATTAAAAAAAAATCATAATAATATGCATTTATAACACTTTAAAACGTGTATATTTATATTTATTTAATAATATACGAGTAACCAGAAATATACGAAAATTAAAAAATAAAAATATGTGCAAATGTGTCAGAGCTGGTACCAGAGGTGGCTGTAATGGGCTGACGCAGTAAACGAAAACGTTCAATTATATATTGTTATGTGTGCAGTTTTTACGAAATTTAACGGATAAAGTATTCAAAACGTCAAAATATGCGTTTATCAATAAAAAAAAAAAAAAAAAAATGCCCAAATATGTGCAAAATAAAAACGGTACACTTTGAATCTCCTGCGGTATGTGAGTGAAACGGATAGTAGTAGCTTTGCTGTGTCTGAAACGCTACCTATACGTAAAATCCGTTCTATACGTTATATTACACGACCGCCCTAAAAATTACAAGTCAGGCGCCCTACATAGCGACGTTTCGCCGCCCTACATAGCGACGTTTCGCCGCCCTACATAGCGACGTTTCGCCGCCCTACATTGCGACGTTTCGCCGCCCTACATAGCGACGCATGACTATATCGCTCGTATTGGGGACGGGGCCTGCCTATACAGCGTATTTTACACGATTTTACGAACCCGAAATGTATACGAGAACGGCGTTGAGCTGCGATCCGGCAAAAGGGCTAAAACTAAAAAAAAAAACGAAGACGTGACCCGCAGACCAAGCCAAAACGGAAAAAGTGGCCGAAATTAATCTAGGCTTTTTACGTACAGCCAGGGTGATTGTGTTATGACGATGATGGCCGTCGGCAGCAAGCCGGATAATTTCGGACATAGTGCGTTATATTATAACGTAAAATAATAATGCGCAATAATTATATACCTATACTGAAAATTATACGTACACGTATATATTATTATATACAGTACAATAATTATTAATATCGTATAAAATACATTATATATTGTATTGTATACAAACGACGTGTATATACGTACCTATACGTCGTCGTAAAAATAATATCGAGTCTCCCCATATTGGGTCATTGAAAATCCGCCGGCGAGCGGACGGGACGCGCGCGTCGTAAAAATAGACGTAAACAAAAATCGCTCGGTGGTCGGGCGGCGGCGGCGGCGTAAAGGGAAATTTTCGAATTTTGGACAATTTCTCGCGACTCCCCCCCCCTCTCCCCTCCCCCTCCGCCGCACATCCGCCCCTTTGGACCCTTGCGGTATACAGGAGGAGCGGTGCGCGCGGTGAGAGGACACGCGCGCAGGGACACATTCTCTGTGCGCGCGTGTATTTGTGCGCGCGCGTGTGTGTGTGTTCGCGTGTGTGCGTGCGTGTGACGGACGCCGGTGATGGTCTGTGCCGGATAGATGCTGTGACGAAGGGTCGCCGGCCCGAGCCATATATGGCGGGCCGGCCGCGCCGTGGGGCTGTTGGGCGGCGGCCGCACCGGCGGCGGTGCCCCGAAAATAGTGTTTTGTGCCCCCCGTCGCATAGCCATGTATGGCCGGCGGCGGCTGACGGTATTTTTGGACCGGGCCCGTTTATAAAACCGCCGGCACCGACGAGCAGATCGTTCATTAGCACATCCACACAGGATCAGCAGCCACACACAGCCGCAGACCCGCCGCAGTCGTTCGATTCTTTCATCGTAAGCCAGTGAGTACACGACTACATAATATACGACTTGTAATAATTATACAGAACACGTCTTCGCGTACGAAAATATTGGACTTGCAAAAAATGAAAAAAATAAATAAAAATCCTAATAATATTATTATAACACCATCGCGCTTAAATATTATATTTTCAACGGTTCTTCGGCGGGACTTTAAATAATATTTTCCGTTTAAAAAAAAATGAAAATAAAAATTATATCACACATTTATAGTTTTCATTTTAGAAACGGGTTTCTTTTTTATTCGCTTCGTTTCGCGCAAAAGTAAAATATTTTTACATCTTTTCACTTTCGACTTTGACTTTCGAAAACTTTTACAAACCGAAAAATGTCTATAACACGTTCGTTTACACGCGCTTTGAGAAATCGAGTATAACACGAGCGTATATATATTATATATATGTGCGTTTTCAAAATAACGTGATTTTAATCGTATAACGTGATTTCAACGTATAGGCGTGTTATTAATTCATTGATTTTCGTCCGTCTGTCTTCGCGAAAATATATAATACCACGACGGCGTTGTTACACTATCTGTATATATTATTATGTTGATAATGAACCGTTAACGTACACATCGCAACCGTTCAACCGTAAATTTACGATTTTTTTTTTTCCCCCCGTTATTCTTTTCCAGGTTCAACAAACCCAAACCGCCAAAATGTGTGACGATGATGTAGCAGCTTTGGTCGTCGACAACGGCTCCGGTATGTGCAAGGCCGGTTTCGCCGGAGACGACGCACCCCGTGCCGTCTTCCCGTCCATCGTCGGCAGACCCCGTCATCAGGTTAGTATATACAACCAACACACCTATAAATGAATGTATATAATATATCGTACGAAACGACCCGTGACGAACATTTCCCGGGGAAAATTCGCCCGCCCCTCAAAACCTTTTTTTCCGCCAAAAAAAAAAAAAAATCCTTTTTCGAAATTTCGATATTTTTAACGTTCAAGGAGGGGGGCGATATCGTTATAATATACGAGACCATAAAAGGTGAAACGTCCCGAAAATAGGACGCGGCCCGCCCGATCCGATCCGATCTCGTTTCTTGCCCGTGATTGTGCAGGCCCTTCGCCAACAACCCGTCCCCGCCCCGGCGTAAAAATAAACTCGCCGTGTGTGCCGCGCCAGCTGCGCCGTCGCCGGACGGGAGCCAAAGAGGATTTTCGTCGTGTATACACACACACACACACACACACATATTATTACTATTATTATTATTATTATTATTATTATTATTGTTTTACGCGTCGGATTTCAAACAAACCCCTCCCCGGAGTGTCCGCCCGGTTCGCGGGCCGCGGGGATCGGCGGCGGCCCGGACGAAAATAGAACGGTCGCCGCTCGTTTCTGGAAACGCACGCGGCGGGGGCCCTGGAACGACGCAGTGGTATACGGTCGTAAACGGGCGTATAAAAATAAACCGCGCTTACCCTGGCCACACGGTAATGCCATCGTCGTCGGGTCGGCTGGAGAGCTAATCGCGTCGTAAATATTATTGTAGACGCCGCGGCCGCACCCGCAGAGCCGTCCGGAATACCGTTTAAAACGCGAACCCTCAACTTACGTCGGTCCGATCGCGTCCGATCGGAGAGATAATGACGGTCGCGTCATATACTGCGACTCGACCGCGAAACGCACGTAACCGGACGGGACGAAACGAAACGGACGGGATGGGACGTTCATTTTTTTTTTTTCTCTCTTTTCTTTTCGCCCGGTTTCTGATCGGCGGATTTCTGTCGGTCGTTTAGGGTGTCATGGTCGGTATGGGACAAAAGGACAGCTACGTAGGAGACGAAGCCCAGAGCAAACGTGGTATCCTCACGTTGAAATACCCCATCGAACACGGTATCATCACCAACTGGGACGATATGGAGAAAATCTGGCATCACACTTTCTACAACGAGTTGCGTGTCGCCCCCGAAGAGCACCCGATCCTGTTGACCGAAGCCCCGCTGAACCCGAAGGCCAACCGTGAAAAGATGACCCAAATCATGTTTGAGACGTTCAACACGCCCGCCATGTACGTCGCCATCCAAGCCGTGCTCTCCTTGTACGCCTCCGGTCGTACCACCGGTATCGTCTTGGACTCCGGTGACGGTGTCTCCCACACCGTACCCATCTACGAAGGTTACGCTTTGCCCCACGCCATCCTCCGTTTGGACTTGGCCGGTCGGGACTTGACCGACTACTTGATGAAGATCTTGACCGAGAGAGGTTACAGCTTCACCACCACCGGTACGTACACACATCCTTATTTTTCCCGCGACCAGCTGTTGTCTACAACACTAAAACCGCACGAATTTTTACCGCCATTACAGCTGAACGTGAAATCGTCCGCGACATCAAGGAGAAACTGTGCTACGTCGCTTTGGACTTCGAACAGGAAATGGCCACCGCCGCCGCCTCCACCTCATTGGAGAAATCCTACGAATTGCCCGACGGACAGGTGATCACCATCGGAAACGAACGTTTCCGTTGCCCGGAAGCCTTGTTCCAACCATCATTCTTGGGAATGGAATCCTGCGGTATCCACGAGACCGTGTACAACTCCATCATGAAGTGCGACGTGGACATCAGGAAGGACTTGTACGCCAACACCGTACTCTCCGGAGGTACCACCATGTACCCAGGTATCGCCGACAGAATGCAAAAGGAAATCACCGCCTTGGCTCCCAGCACAATCAAGATCAAGATCATCGCCCCACCAGAACGTAAATACTCCGTATGGATCGGTGGTTCCATCTTGGCTTCCCTGTCCACCTTCCAACAGATGTGGATCTCCAAACAAGAATACGACGAATCCGGCCCAGGCATCGTCCACCGTAAATGTTTCTAAGTCATCACCTCCAACAAACATACAAAATCAAAATTACAATCACGCTTTATGTTCATTTATACCGAAGAAGACCAATGTGTTTTTTCTTTTTGTACATATCGAGACGATTTTTGCGTCGTTTTACACGGGGATAAAATAACAGTTCGACTATTTTGAAAAAAAAAAAAAAAAAAAAAATGTATTTATTAGCGCGTTAATCGTTTCGAAATAAACGTTTCTATACTACTTGCCTTGTTGAACCTATATTGATATTTTATCAAATCGTATACATACATCCTCTTATCGCCAAATGAAAACAACAATATTATATTAATTAACGTGATAGCCGGAACAATTAAGTTTACTAATGATATATACTTAACTGTGGAGTATATTAAACGAATCAAAAAGCTAAATCCACTATTCATATAATATTGCTTTTACATAATATTACGAATATTTATAATAGGTACATATAATATCTGGTACATTGGTGCATATTGGTGCAATGTTGTCAAACACAATATATTTACGAAACACTAATGAGTCTAAATATATAATAAAAACCAAAAGTTATATATTATGTATATATATATATATATATATATATTACATTCAGTAAGTATATAATTAACTGGGTTTTCGTTAGATGTTTAATATAAATACAATAAATTAATACAAAAACGTTTAATAGAACGATTTGGTAGTAGCTCCTGTATAGTGGTCACCAACATTATTTCCAGGATATTTTGAAAACTAGGACAAGACATTAAATATAAGCTACCTATCTGTCATTCAAGATATTTTTACAGACCATTATAATATGCTTTTCATTAGAAAAAAATGTGCTGAAGATTTAAAAATAATATATCACTGCTCTCGGACGGAGTTTAAACTTCAAAGAGGCAGTCGCCAAATAAGGTAAACTTGGCTTCTATTAATAAATTATATTACTGAAATTTATTTTCGAACACGTATCTATAAGACTATAATTTATACGGTCGCCGTACACATAGTAAATATTTTTAACGACTTGTCGTGTCATTGACTAAATAGTTAATATAAAATTTAAAAAATGTTTATAGGACATAGGTACTTAATTTATTATAACTATATGTATTTATATAGTTGAAGCACAAAGAGCCAAAACAGCTTAACCCACAAAAAATCAAATTCTGTTTTATACCATAAAACATTTTAAATTAATATGATATTTCAAAAGCAAGCATGACATAACCATCAAAGTTTCCAGTAGATGGCAGCTCTTAATTTATTATTATTATTATTATTATTATTATTGTTATAATATATATAATTTTTTTTTTGGCACTGACATTTTAATAATTATTTTTTTCTGCCAAAATAACCTAACCCGCACTGGTTGAACGTTTTTCATCTAATTAGGTATTCGTTTTTTAAATTAAAACATAATAACAAATTAATTAAACAATATTAATGTTTTATTTTATGGTTCAAATGGTATACTTAAATAACAATTATATTTAACGAATATTATTGTTACGTATATTGGTGTAATTTAGTTTTATCTTATTGGTCTAGTAAAATAATTATTTAATTAGACATACACAATAGTAAAAAAAATTAAGTTTTAATTATTGTTGTGTTGCTCCTTAAATTTTTAATAATAACAATTCATTATTTAATACAGCATAACTGAGTTTATACTCACTAAAATACAGATTAGAGGGAAATTACAAATTGTCAATGAAGTGACTAATCCGCGCACATTTTTATTTACTTAAAATGTTCCAAAACTCAGTATGGGCTAACTCACATTAAAATTTTATCAATTATTTTAACTTTCTTCATGTTAAATAAATGGTTTAAAAAAATACTTGAATTTACACAAGTATATATAGATACCAAAGTGACTTTCTTGTGTTACTTAAAGTAAAAACAAAAAAATTTTAATAATAGTTAAAACTTCAATAGTTTGTATTCGATAAATATACTTTTTTTGGTGGGGGGTTAAACTGTTTTGGGTCTGTGCGCCTCAGTTTACATAACGTGATTCTTTATTTTAACCTTATTAATATAGCTAGTTACTTAATTTAAGTGCTTTGTGTTAGTGGTTTAGAAATTTTATCTAATACTTAAAGAGTTATTAATAATTTATAAATATAAAATAATATAAATAATGACAAATTATACTGAGTTAAGATATAGCTAAACGTATACCTATCCCGTTCGCTTGTAGGTATTACCATTGATTATATATAGTATATAATATATAATAATAATAATATAGTATAATATATATGCATAATCAACGATATTACCTACTTGTATTATAATAATTAGTACTTCTATAAAATATCCAATAGCTTTAATAAAAACGAATTAGAGATTTATAAATAATCAATGAATCGCCCAAATCATTTTTTACGTTAAACTATTCATTTCAATATGGGACTAATTATAATTATTTTTCTTTCTAACTTTTTGGAATTTACAATTTCAATTTTTCCATAAAAAAAAATTTTTCAAATATGATATAGTTTATAATAGAATTTTAAAATTATTATATATCTTTGAAATGAATATCCATTAATTTACTATAGGTGACTGGTTTAGGTTTATAGGCAAACTATAATTAACACTAATTCGCAGTGTTCGCAATATAATATTATCAAACATAATATTAACATTACCCACCTATGTAATTTTAATAATATACAATAAAATTATCAAAAATTAATACGGTATAGCGTTACAGTGACATGTTTTTTTTTTTTTTTTTTTTTGTCACGTATACGCGATGCGATGACCTTTTTTACTCATGCTTTTCGCACGCTTTTTGCTCATGCTTTCGCTCTTCTACAGACAAATATAGAAATATTTCATATATTAATCATAATATTATCTACATATATACGCTATACTTACACTATACCTAATAATATATTTCGTATTTACTATACTTAAACCTATGATGGATAGGTATGAAATTATCGAATAATATTGTAATATTATGTCCATCAAATAAAGAAATTATAGTGATAACCTCTGGTATATCTCACAATAATAATAGGTAGGCAAACACCTACTAGCGATTCAAAACAACATTGGACGATAGCGCTCGTTTCGCTCGCACGAAAAATCCCAAGCGGTGTATGTAAATTCCACGGACCGTTGCAGGCCGCCGTGTCGGAGACCAAAGTCTCAGTAAGTATATCAGTTTGCAATCGTAAATGGTTCGAAGGACGCGTTTGTGGGAGCTACCTATATATGTACGATAATATATAGATAATAACGATTTACCCCATATTTGACAACACCGACAACAATTATAATATTTTTGTATAATGTAAAAAAAATTTGGGCAAAAATGTGATAAAATGCACGGCCCTCGACGTTTGTCTGCACGTCGCAAAAAAATCCTCAGGCTCCAAGTCCTTATCACGCGTGCTCGCAGACCATATAGATAATAAATAAATCTGTATATTATCTATCCTTATACGTTTTTATATCAATCATAACGTTCAATGTTTAATCTGTGATATACATTTTTGTGTGTAAAATTCTATTCGATTTGACAATGACAGAATAGATTAACGTATATTTCAATTATTGTATAATACAATTATTTTTCATTCTTATGCTTATTGATGACGACTTTTTTTTTCAAACCTGTGGAAAGTGACTAACAATCATTTTATGATACTATATTGGAGTCTGTAGTGTGATGGGACCATTTCGAAAACGATTATTACTATCCACGCGGCATGTTTTAAGAAATCGATTTAAAAATTCGGGTAAAATACATTCTTGAACTTGTATAAAAATTGAAATCTTAATCTATTTCGTCATTGTTAAGTTGAACAGAATTTTACATCATAGATACCTAATAAAGAATTAATTAAATTAATTAATAAGAATAATTTTTATTATCAATGTTTTACATACAAAATGTATATTATTATGATCACGAACTAATATATATAATATGTATGTATATAATATAATATAATCTCAGTTTGTGGACAATATAGATTTATTCGTTATCTATATGGTCTGCGCACATGCGTGATAAGGACGTGGAGCCTAAGGATTCTTTGCGACGTGCCGACAAAAAAATGCATTTTTGTTGTTTTTCCATGCTATATTATTTTGCAGTGTGCAATATACATAATATAAAATCAACATTGGAGTATTATATTATTATATATATATATTATATGGGTAGTTAAAAACTTGGAAATCTGGAAAAGTTATTATTAGGTTTGTTTTGTATGCATGTAACAGGACGACGCGAGCCAATTTCAACACGGCGTTATAAAATCTGGTATAAATTGACGAATATATGTATATACGCGTAGGTATATACAGAGTACCCCACGAGCGCTAAAAACTATTTATAAAAATCGACTTGGTTATAATACGAGGCCTCGTTAGGGAATATTTTTACTCGTCGTCTTCGCGGTGTTGATGATTTTTTACAGAGATATTGAAAACGATTTTTTTTTTTTTTTTTTTAATCGATGTACGTACTCACTATATTCATCTACCTGTACAGTCTTGGGCAAATTACTTTTTAAAAGTACCTGATGAAATTACAATTTACTCGTCACATTTCTAAAATGTAGTGACATTACATTTTCGTCACACAAAATTGTTCGTGTAAGTAATGTTGAAATTACTTTACTTTTAAAGTTAAAAAGTAGGTAATGCGTTACTGTTAAAATTACTTAAAAACTTTTTGTTGTATTTCATTCGGTAATATATGAATCACGTACATGATTGTGTCCGTATAACATATGTACATTATGTACACATATTATACTACTTAATTGATTATTGTTTATTAACATAATTTTGTGTCAAGATGCAGTGGATTGCACATAGTCGTATAAATATAGGCAGAATCATAAATTTAAATGACTAAATTAAATAATTTACCTCTAAAATCAATAATCAATGTTTAAACTGTTTATAGGATAAATTTTAGAAGGTTGTGGATAAAAAAAATACGAGAAAATCTTGAATATTCTTATTTTTGCGAGAAAAGAACATCTTAAAATTGTTTTAAAAACAAATGTAAAGTCAGTTTAAGCATTTATTTATAAAAAAAATCTGGCACACTAAAATCGAAATGTAGGACACGAAATAAATTTAATTAATTTTTGTTTTGTTATAACACTTTTAGTAAATACAATTATTGATATTATGTATTTTTATTTTAAAAGTAGTTTTCAAGTAACGCGTTACTATTGTTAAAATTAATTTTTAAAAATAATGAAATTACTTGGGAAATTACTCATTAATAAATGTAATTTCATTACTGTCAAGTAATTTAAATTACTTTACTTCCCAAGACTGTTTACCTATCTATTCAACAGAATATTATGTTTGTGTTATTTATTTTTATAATTAATTTTTAATATTAAATTATACCTTAAATATGTGATTTTTTCAAAGATTTAAATGTATAATAGATGGGAGTTCCGTATAAAACGTATGAGTTGTCAGTCCAGGGCTTCAAACCGGTTAAAAACGACTTTTGAATGAATCGGTTATATGGGAAAATTTACGTAACTGAAATAATTTAATTCCATATTAACTTTAAATTTAAAAATTGAAATTAATTTTAGTTAAATATTAACTATTTTAACCGAAGGCATTTGAGTTAAGTTAACTTGACTAATTTGAGTTAATTTTTTGACCCATCTTTGATAATATAGAAAGAAAATATTTTCCTAATATAATATAAGAAACACCTACTAAATTTTATACTATGCACCTATGTATAACTATTTAGGTGAATAAAATTAATTTTAAAAAAATGATCGCTATCAACCAGTTATATTGATTTATAAATCGGTTCTCCTTAACTAGAAAACTCGAGAACAATTTTAACCTATTATTTAAATCAAAAATTAATTTTGATTTGAGGCCATGGACTTTTTACTGTATTATTAGTTAGTTACATTCAGTGGCACACTGGTATCAAATAGACCAATCCGCTATCTGGCCAAAGCGCCAAAAAAACTATCAATCGTTTCACTGAATACAAAATTTTTTCAAATATGTAATTCAAAATCTAAATACCCCTAGAGATTCAGATTGTTTTTGATTTGTTTTGTTATTGAGAGACGGTGTGAAGGTTGTTTAATGTTTTGTATGCATTTTAAATCATACAAAATGGTAGCAAATTTATTCTAAATGGTATTTTTCAGAGATCATTTTTTGATTGTACTTTTCTTAAGCGTATATAGGAAAACAACCATTTATGTCGGAAAATTGTTTAGAAATGGAAAAAATAACAAAGAAATTTACCATGGTTAATATAAAATAATATAAATCGTGGCGTCATAAAAATTAAAAAAAAATTTTTCCTGTACTAGATATAATATTTACTTATAGGTATTACAGTACCGAGCTTCGTTCGAAATTGTTTTATAGAACGCAATGATTTATCTTATTTTTTTTAATTTAATGTATCCACTATAGTCTATATACCAATTACTATAGAATCCTACCCGATGAGCGAAGTGATTTCATATCGTTATTGTTACATAGATAATTATCAATTATTAAATTATTACTGTTACTAATAAATATTTTTTACTTTAAAACAATAGATATACCTAGTAAAATTTTAAACATCAAATTACTTTTAAATATTAAGTATAGGCCTACGTTTATAACATTCTATTTTTCATAGAATATATATCTACACTCTACAGTTATTTGATGATAGGTATATAAGTTCAATGTCAAAATTGTTATTTGGTGTATATAGAGATAAAAAAAAGTATTAAGAGTACTTATAGTTTAATGTCTTATAAAACGTTTAGTTTTATAAAAAAAAAAAACATGATGTATCTACTAATAGGCAATAATATATTACTTTTTAATAATATTTAAAAAATGTGGTCGAAGTAGTAAGACCCATTAACCTATTGCCCCAGCTTTTATAAAAAAAAATCTATTTTATTTTTCTTACTTAGGTATTATACTATATACTTATTATCAATAATTATTATTTCTTTGTTTAATGCCGATAAATTTCATAGCTAGAAAACAAATTGTTTATGGAGTGGAAGATTAAAAATCGTGATGTTTTAATATGTATCTCATAATAATATGTTAAATTTAATTAAATATGTTTAATTAAAAAAAATATAAACCTTAAAATTTAGTTCTTATAATATTCGTGATATTTTATTATTTTATTTGATAACACTATTATTATTATTGGTATTTACTAATAAGTACCTAATTATTTTATTATATATTTGAATTATATTATTTAAAATTAAAAAAAAAGAAATATTTCAAAAGAGTTTAGATAACTCTCAAGTTTCAACCATCTTTTCAACATAAGTATACTTTCTTTTATGGAAGCGCAAGCGCAGTGACTACTAAATTGTTAAAAATTAGATTATTACATTTATATATTATTGTTAATTTGAACATTCTGCGTTCATTTTAATCCCTTTCATCCGGTAAATTCGTGTTTTAGTACTTCAAAATTCGATTTTAATATGCTGTTTATTATATAATCTGGTATATCTACTGCAAGCTACCAAAAAGATAAAATGTAATTTTCTTAGCAATTTACTTTTTGTAGTTACTGCACTTGCTAGTTGCTAATAGTTGCTAATATAGTACCTATATATGGGTCTTGAATGTCAGTATTTTGTTTTTAAATTTAGTTTAATTTTAATGTAATGGAATTTGTAATTACAAGTTTTAAAAAGCCAGTCAATAGGCGGTGGAAGTACCTACCCACTGCGCTCGTCGAATAGGATACATGTGGCAAATGTAATGAATTTTAAACGACTCTGAGCGGAGCTCGGTATGATTTTTTACGACGTCAGTATAGCGTAGTGCTTTACTAAATTATTGGTGAAAATTTCAAGTTTCTGGCATTTTAATTTTCAAATTTATAATAATTGTCGGTCTGTTTTGGTATAGTTATAAATATATCTATTATATTATATCAACTATATAGTCGGTATTCGGCGACCATGATTAGCTTATTTGTTATTTTCTAATTTAAAATGACTTTTATAAAATTTTTCCGCTATAAAAGATAGTAACGTTTTCGAAAACTGACAGGAAAATCAAAACAAAAAAAAAAAAACACGTTGTATAACCAGTAGGTACTACCAACCAGTTGCTACGCTCAGAATCTAAAATTGATTTATTTAAGCTGATCGAAATAGAATATTGACACGAACACGTGCCAGTCGTTTGTTGTTTTTATTACTCATAATAATACAATATAAAGTCCTTCTGAAAAGTATTGTCTCTTGAGTTATATTGTATAGTAGTGCACTTACTATGTTTTTTCCATACGCGTTAAAATTAAGTCACGCGTAATCTGACCATAACTATATAGGTAACATACTACATACAAGTGTAAATACATGGATTGCAAGCCTTGTTATCATCCAAATAAAGCTTATAACGTTGGTAATCTGTCATTGATACGAAACCGTGTTTGTACGTGCTATGATTTCTGTAGACTATAGTCGTTGTAATAATCGTATTTACTAATTTTATTGTAATTATTATTATTCTATACAGAACAAAAGAAAATCCACGCACTCGGATGACACGTGACGTGAATGCGTGATAATATCTGCAATCGTCTTTTTTGGATTTTAAACATTACAGAACACTTAAAACTGAAACAGGTGGATATTACACTTATCGCGATCTCACAGTGAGACCCTTATAACATTGTAATTTGAACCTTATCTTGTTCTAGTATTTCAATTTATACTTAAAGATTTATAAAGAACTAAACCGTTTAACAATATATCGTACGAGAAACAAACAAATATCATCGGTTTTGTTGATCGACATCTATAGTAAAATATTTGTGTATTTTATCAGAAAGTATAATTTTCATCACATTGTATTTGTATACATATATATATATATATCTTATGTTCATATATATTAACCGTATTATTTATCTATGTTTATATGTTAGTAATTTAGTTATGAGATTAATCTATTCTTCCTAAATACCTATTTTTAGTATATCTTGTATATTGTATGATATACTCTTTTTTTCCTCTCAACTATTTGGGGTTGGCCACCTTAATCCTGTACTTCGATCTTCTTCATCACATACTCACCCATCTCATATCACTCTCTATTACACCTCCCCCCATTTTCGGTCTTCGCCTTCTCCCTTTTCCTTCGACGTACATTCTACTAATCTTACTGCCACAGTTTTCTCTCTTTAAAACATCCTCAAACCATCTCAATATATTCTCTCCCATCTACTATTAAAGCCACTTCTATACTATCTCTTATATATAATAAATTGGTAAAATACTAATGATAAGAAATGAGTGATAACACCGCAGTCACCACAGAATATTCTGTGAAAACACCGTGTACGTTAAAATGATCAGATCGTAGCATGTTTTCAAATTTCGCGTCCCTGACCACTCGGTAAGTGACACGCTTCTGTATTGTTTCGTGGTAATAATAAATGATAAAACCAGATACACAAATCATTAACATACGTTTAGTGCGCAAAGGACTTTAGTCCGTGACTGAAGTCATTTCTGCATGAATTTAATATATTTTTTTTTTTCATTATCAGTTCTAATAAAATTACTAAGGCTGCGTCCACATTAGTGAGCGTTGAGCGGTTCAACGTTTCAAATACTCCTGCTAAAATGTATGTGTTTGAGTCAACGCTCAACGCTCGGCAATGCGTGTACGCGGCCTGAATCCGTGCATTGAGGGACGGTTATTAAGAAATTGAAATAACCTCACTTTCGTTCAACTGTAGACTTAGGACCTTTTTGCATAATTTTCAGATTTATATTGCATACGTGGTATAATATATCTTTAATTCCTAATGTTCATGATTTTCTCGGGACATTGAATATCGATAATAATCGATAATCATAGATAATAAATATATGGATGGGACATTGCGATCTTATCATTGGTAATTTTATATGAATTGTATGGGGTGGCTTATTTTTTCTTCCATTATCAAGTTACTGTTTATTCCATATCTTCGGAATTAATATTATATTCATAGATAATAAATATATTTAAAAATAAAAATATCTTTATTATTCGTAACAGTAAATAGCACTATAATATATTGTATATAATATTATTTACAAATATATATATATATATATTATAATATTATATATTATATTATATTACAATATTCAATAATCAATATTAACATAAATGTAAACACAATACATTATCAATATTTGAAAACAACTGTTATCACCATAGATCATTTCTTCACGATTTCATTACAAATTAGTTTGACATAACCTTAAAATATACCCCATGCGAGAAAGAGAAACACTCTAATAGTGACTTCTCTCTTCTTTAAAATGGACCGCAACCAATTACGTGCACATCCAATATAGGAGTAGCCCATCCATATATTTATTATCTATGACAATAATAGTATGAATAAATTAATAACTTTGTGTAGATATTGAAAATGTATTAAATACCGGCTTTATAATCTGTGAACTGTTCATATTTTCTATAAGAATGAGATAGGTATAATATTAGATGTTGTTATGTCAATGACCATAACAGTACTAAGCACAATCTACCTATAAGGTCCCAACTGGTATGGCGATATCCCACTTCAAGTTATAATAATGTGTTATTTTTACAGCTTATAGTTGTTAATTGAATATCCGAATTTCGGCCTATACAGCGTACCTACTTATATCGTTTATTGGATTTCATTTCGATGTTTTAATGATGTTATGCTTCGAAATGTATTATTATAGGTATAGATACTAAATATTTTTAATTAGATATCTCTGTGATAGGTATCTGTAAGGTATCTATACTGATGATGGAAATAACTAATAAGTAATAATATTAGTAATAACAAAAGTTTTCCTTTTTTTTTTTTATCCCTGAACAAATAACGCTTAGTAGGTATAGGAGAGTTGATTATGTGTTTACAATTTTGAGAACTAATTAATAATCTTTTACAAATCGCATACTAGTTTGGTCAATGACAAAAAAAAAAAAAATGTCCGAATTATTTCTAAAGATTTCATAGTAATTCACAATAAATAACGACAATTGCAAATATAGTTTTTACTAGTATTTAGTAATTACTAATCAGAAATTTTCACTAATAATTATAGGCATTACGTTCTCGTACATATATTCGATATACGAATAGGTTAAATGAGATAATAATATAAAAAAAGCGAGTGCATAAAGGATCAAAAGAAACAATTTAAAATTCAGTACAAGGTATAAATACCTACTGCACTGGGAAAACAATACATCGTTTATCATATTTATCATTTACCGACTGTGAAATTCAAATAGATTTAATGACTATCGTGGTTCTAAGCGTATTTTATTTTTATTTTTTTGTAAGTATTCATAACATTTTTGGTAGTATAAAATTTGCGAATTCAATATTCATTATATGTTCTCCTAATTTAATTATCTGCAATCTACATGTCACTACTAATATTGGGATTAACCGATGACTGGTCTACTGAATGCCTAACCTATGTCTCATACTCACATCATTATTTTAATCAGTATTATTAAGTACAAGATAAAAAAAAAACTGAATGCAGTGAATATTATTATGTGGTCGGATAATGGACGGTTGCAGTTAAATAACAATAATATTAAACGCATAAATAATTTAATAATAAATAATGAAACTTTATTATTAACTACATCTAGTAAAATAATTGCTGTTGATATGGCAATATTATTCATTCAATGTCGGTATAATTATTTATACTGTTGACATATAAAGCATATTATATTATATCTATATCCGTATATTCGTTAGTTCTTGCACATTCTTGTACTCAGTTATCAACAAAACTTTTTTAACTGGCAAATTAAATCTATTTATTGGTACTTTGAAAGGGCCATTTTTTTTATTTTTCTGTTAATATTTTAACGCATGAGAAAACACTACTGAAAACTACGAGAAACCGGTAAAAAAACGTTTTCGTCAAATCAATTATTGCGTTACCTACCTATTTTTTTTCAATTTCGAGAATAATATTATTCCAATTCCAAGAGTATTGAAATTTACACCGAATATATGATTTAATATTATAAAAAAATTATAAGTATTTTTTTCTATAATTTTAGGCTATATAATATAGAAATTATCAGAAAAACAGAGAGAGGGAGGATTGGGTAGAGTATAAAAGTTTATCTAAAGCAGCAAAAATTGCAGTGAGTAAAGCTAAATTAAAGAAATATGATGAGTTGTTTGAGAGGTTAGGAACTAAAGAAGGGGAAAAAGAAGTGTACAGGCTGGCTAAGGAAAGAGAAAAACAGTCCAGGGACTTTAGAAATGTTTGGTGTATAAAAGATGAGGATAGGAGGGTGTTAACAAAG
>JAIPRL010001842.1:0-28400 GCA_025469235.1 Pemphigus obesinymphae | reverse complement strand
AAAAAAAAAAAAAAAAAAAAAAAAAAAAAAAAAAAAAAAAAAAAAAAAAAAAAAAAAAAAAAAAATGTATTATTTTATTAGTATTATATACTATTGTTGTATGTATTATTATTATTATTTATAAGGTAATCAATGATATATATATATATATATATAATATTTTAATTGTATTGTTAGTAGTAAATATTTTTCGGTCCCAAATACCGGGTTCTGCAGAGTGATACTCGATAATATAGTATATATATATATATAATATAAGGCATATAAAATAATATAAGCTATATATTATTGATAACATAGTCGATATCGGCTACCTAATCTTATTTTTATTTAGTATTATAGGTACCTATTACTTTTTCCATACAATGGAAACAAAATTAAATTATATTTTAAAATCTATAAATTAAATTAAATCTACTTAAACTAAACTAATAAATGCAGTCAACGATCAAAGTAAAACGCTAAAATCATTTAGTGAAAAATTCGACTAATTTAATACAAAATTTAATATTTTTGAAACTAAGTTTTCTAAGTTAGAATCTGAAAACAGTCGATTAAAAAGTCGTTTAGATTTATTTGAGCAAGATTTTATTTTGCTTAAACAAAAAACTCATTCTCCAGCCTTAGAGCTTGAACTATTAAATGAATTTAATGATCAACAATCCAGATTTAAAAATATAATTATTTTTAATTTACCGGAATATTATTCTGATGACTCTATGAATCCTACAGATACAGCACAATAAAATGATTTATTAAATTACATTGATGTAAATCTTCAAATAATTAAAACTCACCGTCTTGGTAAATTGTTACCTAATCACTGTTGCCCACTGAAAATTACTTTTCCTAATACCAGTGACACTTTTTCGATTCTATGTGCTCAGAAAAAACTCCGCGGATTATCTAAATGGATAGATAAACATATTTCTTCCGATCTTACACCTAAACAACGGGATGTCGATGTCATGTCCAATCTACGTGAAGAACTTTTTAACCGTAAAGACAAAGGTGAAATAGATATAACTATTATATATTTAAAAGGTATTCCATCTATTGTCTCTTCAAAAACTTGTAAAGCAACCTCCATTTACACTCGATATTTGTTACCAGAATGTCCGCGGTTTAAATACAAAATTTAATTCTTTAAATACACAAATTCTTTGTTCTTATTTTGATGTTTACATATTTACTCAAACATATCTTTCGAAAAATATTAGTTCTTCTGAACTTGATTTTAATAATTGCAATGTCTATTGATATGATCGAATTTTAATACTAGTAGTTTCTTTAGAAGAGATCGTGTCCTCATTGCTTTAAATAATGAATTCGATTCAAAATTATTAAGTATATCCTTGTGTTCGTTAGAAATTATATTTGTTCTTATAAAATTAAATTATAATAAGGTATGTACTGTTAGTTCAGTGTATTTTCCTATTGGTGCATCTATAGATTTGTATACATCATACTTTGATATTGTTGGTAAATTGTTAACTAATTACCTTAATGCAAATTTTCTGTTAGATGATTTCAATCTACCATCGGCAGCTTTCCATAACGCAAATTTTGCTTTTTTTTTACAATTTGTCATTTTTAAAATTTAAACAAATTAATCATGTTTTGAATTAAAATAATATTTTGCTCCACTATGTCATAACAAACTCTAATTCTTGTACTCTATCATTTAATAATTTATCTATTGTAAATGTTGATTTACATCAACCTCCACTTATTATTAATTTTTTCTTCACCCTATTACAGTATTAATAATCTAAGCCATTATGAAAATATGTATGACTGGAATAATGCAAATTATAAACTAATTACTACTAAAATAGGCGCTATAAATTGGAATAATATCTATTACAATAACGATATGAGTTCTAATATAAGTTTATTTTTTCAATCATAAATGATTGTGTTTCAACATTTACATTATTTAATCATTCTAGTTTCCCATTATGGTTTAGCCATGAATTATTAATGAAAAGAAATTATATCATTTAGCTTTTAAGAAATCGAATAATATTTCTGATTATATTGTATTTTCTAACTTAAGAAAAAAATCAAAAATAATAAGAGATAAGGACTATACTAATTATATAAATAATGTACAAAGTTCTATATACAAAAATCCTAAATATTTTTAGACATTTTTTGAAGACAAAAATTCACAAAACACATTTCCGAATAACGTTAATTATAACAATGTTAATGCCGATAAGGGACAAGACCTTTTTGGTAAATTTTTTTCAAGTGTATATGAAAAATCCTTATCAAAAATAACACTATTCAATCAGACTATTGAATCTCCTTTCTATATCAATAATATTAAGATATCACTTATGGTCATCCTAGATCAACTCTGTAATTTAAAAGCAAATTTGACGATGGGCCCTGATAATAATTTATCAATCAAATTTGTATATGAATGTCGCTTCATTCTTGGACCTTGTATAACTTTTATTTTTAATCAGTCTTAAAATTGGGTGTATTTCCATTCACTTGAAAAACTGTATATATCTTTCCAATATTTAAAAAAGGTGATCGTTCTTTTGTAACAAATTACCGTCCTATTAGTATTTTTGAATTCAATGAATAAAGCTATATACCATATCATAAACAGTTTCTTATCTGTTTTTATATGTTCAACATGGCTTTCTTAAAGGACGATCTACTAAAATGAATTTGGCTATATTTAAACACAAAATTATTGAGTCTTTTTCAACTGGTTCTCAAATGGATACCATTTACACAAATTTCGAAAAAGCATTTTATAGTGTTGACCATTACACTACTTATAATTAAGCTGAAATGTTTTGGGTTTGGGACTCATTATTATCTTGGCTTACTTCCTTTCTAACTAATAGAGTCCAGATTGTGAAATTAAAACATTTCCTATCAAAACCTATCCATGTAATTTCTGGTGTCCCACAATGTGATCACATTTCACTAACATTGTTTTTATTGTTTATAAATTATATTAAATCGGTTATAAAACACATTAATATTCTATTGTTTGCTAATTATGCCAAAATATTTAATAAAATTCTATGCGTGATTGCATTTATTTACAAAAATAATTAACAAATTTTAATAATTGGTGTATTTTAAATGGGTTATGTCTTAACATCAAAAAATGCAATGTATTAATATTCAGTATCAAAAAAACTAGTATTCATAATAATTATTATAAACTAAATAATATCTCTATAGAACCAGTTAAGTCATTTTTGGACCTAGGTATTACTTTTGACTTTAAGCTATGTTCCAACAGTCATATTGAGAAAATAACAAATAAAGCCTTCTTATATTTAGGTTTTATTACACGTACATCTTCTAATTTTAATAAACACAATGTTTTAAAAAATTTATATTTTGTATTTGTGAAATCTCAATTGGAATATACCTATCTTATTTGGTTCTTAGATAAAATTTGTACACTCAAGATCTCGAAACAGTTCAAAATTATTTTCTCCATTTCTATCATTTAAATTCAAAGTTGAACGCCCATAATATACTGAGTATAATTGTATATTAACATATTTTAATTTAGAATCATTAAACAAAAGAAGAGATTACCTCTAATATAAATTTTTATCCAAACTATTAAATAATCCCAAAGATTGTTCTTATTTGTTGTCACAATTAAATATTCGAATTAATATTAAATCTACTAAAAAATATTGACTATTTTTTAATTAATAATATTTCTAAAAATGATTTACAATCTTCTCCTGCTATATAATGATGGCCATAGGAAATACTACTGGAGTAAATTTTTGTTGATTGTATATTACGTGTTACAAAAATATGCTTACTTTATGTTTATATTTTGTTATATTTATGAAAATTGGATTTTTAATGCTAATTTGTACTAGCTATTGGATTTTAATGTTAATCTTTATACTACACATAGTATTTATATAGAGATTATTTTATAAATGGAGTTTTTTTCTCCGTAAATAAATAAATATACAGCCTATGTATATGACCAATCTACTTGTATATGTATTTAATCAATGGTCATTTATTACAATACTTGGTTCACATTTAGAAGGTATACTAGCTATACACAAATGAACATTGATCTAAATACATATTGATATAAGTAATAACATCTATCGGTCTGGGACCGTTTGCTTAAAAGTGGGAAAATAATACATAACAAGTAGGTAGTAAGTCTTTCTTTAAGCGTACATAACAGATTACCTATAGGTATGAACTTTTGAGAGTTCTAAAAATGTGAAAAAAACCTACTTTAGACTTACATCGATGGGACCTAGTGGCCGCATTATTACTAATATTAGTGAATATTTATTATAGAAAAATAAATATGTATTTATACAGTCTTTTAAAAGGTTTACATTTAAAAAAAAAACAATTTCATCCCGTATTTGATACTGATAAGAACATTTTTTTAATTGGAAATTCCATTTTATTCAATTAAAAATTGTTTTGTACATGGGATAACATTATAAGTTACAGTTAAATAACTATCATAGCATGTGTATAAATTAAAAAATTGTTCATGTGCTAAAACGTATTTAGAATATGTTATTCTTAGGGGCAGGGGACTTCTATAATTTTTCAATTTATTTCATTTATTTTATGATTATTAAATTAACGAATATTCTTTAAGCACGCCTCCCTGTAATTTATTATGCATGAGTAAGGAATTGTAATAATATTGTCTATGGAGAAGATGAAATGTATAAAAATTATATAAAAATTATAAATATACCATTGGTACACAATAATTTTAAACACAATTTTTTGCTAGGAATAAAATGACACTTTATTTGATACGATATGATTTTATTCACTTTAAACAGAGCTATTCTATATTTTTCTGTTTTGGTTGTCGATCGGTTATCCGGCGTGAACTTTGATTTAGTTTTACTGCTTTGTATGTACAATGGATTTCGTTATATATTTCGTAGATAAACATAGGCATTTTGTTTTTATATTGAATTTCCTTGTGATAATTTAGGTATTTTTAAATTTATATTTAAATTTATTACTAGTGTTCAAATTTCCATGTAGGTATTTAACACGAATAACACACTGTTATAGTACTTGAATTGTGAACATTTCCCTTACATGATAATCTAAGTTATGATAACCACTGGATTTTGTTTTTATAAAAGTCCTAGGTGGACTTTCAAGTATTAGGTCAGTAAATTTTTGGTCATTTTAGAGCCTCCTTCTATTAAATGATAGACCCCATTACATAATCCTATTTACGAGGGGGCAGTCCAGGGGTACTTGATCCCCCTATAATCAAAAAATATTGAATTTAAAAACATAAATAACTAAAATTAGGTATATATGTGTTATTTATTCGAAGTGTTGAGAATAGATAACTAAAAATGTATCTAGATAAAGGTAAAAATTAATTAATTTTTATCTGAATAAAAAAAAAATTTTAAATTAAATTTTTTTTTGTAATATTTTAAAGATTTTTTTATTAAAATCAATAAGCCAGAAATAAGTATATATTGAATTATAAATAACAATTTATTTATTTATTTTGCATACATATGTATGTATTATTAGGAATAAATTATTTATAAAATTATACATAGTTGTTACGTATATTTTTAGTAAAAATGTAGTTATCTATAAAAATTATCTAGATGAATTTACTTAGATGAAATTTTTATCTAAGATAATTGTTTAGTTAACTTATGTACCATTATTTATCTTGATAAAATTAAATAATCCTATACTATACCTAATAATATTATATTGAAATACGTACAGTATAACTCTATCAAAAATAAAAATAAATGGCGTAAATGTAGTAAATGAGGTATCCCAATTATTGTGCTAGGAAATTTTAATTTCACCATAAGGCAAAAATGATTTTGGCTCGGTGTACCTATATATAAAAAGGACCCGTAGGATGAACCGAAGAAAAAACATTCGAGTTGTTATCTCGAACTACAGTTATATAGTTTTGTAGCTCATTAGCTCATATCTTTGCCAAACATTTAAAATGTTAGTAAATAATACCTTAAATATACAGTTCTTTATCTCAAGGGTAATCCAACCCTTTTTTATATTAAATTTTTGTATCTTTAAAAAAATATTAATAAAATCTCTAACGATCAATATTCAATATCGATATAGAACTATACTATAATATATTAATATAACGTGCGTGCGATTAAATATTGTATTATAGATATAACTAACTTATAAACTATATTAGTAACTTTACTAAAACATTTGATTCAATTTCGAGAATTGAAAACACTATTTCAAATTATCAATAGACAAAAAATTATATTCCTAAAATATTTTTAGTGAAAACTAAAAATAAAATTCTATTAATACTACAGCAGGTCAACACAAGAAACTATAATATAACTTCCAGGGCCGGCCCGAAAAAATATTCAATACGTCGATGTCATAAATTATATTAGTTTATTTTATTTCTACCTAGTAATATTTAACATATTCTGTGTATATATTACACTCTTTAGACGTGTCTGGATATAAATCAATTCTATTTGTAACAGAATATTTACCGTGTGGTGGTAGAATTGATAGATCGTTTTTGATCTACTTATAACGGGAAAAATGATAGGTCGTTTTCGTTCTACCTGTTGCAGTAGAAGTAGTGCTGGTGGAATCAATTCTACAGTGTGTTAAATAAAGTATGATCTCTCATATAATATTCATGTTCAGTATGATAGAATGAATTGTGAATACAGATTATGAAAACGATCTATCAATTCTGCCCCCACACGGTAAATATTCTGTTACAAATAGAATTGATTTCTATCCAGACACGTCTAAAGAGTGTAATATATACACAGAATATGTTAAATATTACTGGGTAGAAAAAAATAAACTATTATAATTTATGGCATCGACGTATTGAATATTTTTTCGGGCCGGCCCTGGAAGTACCCGTTTATAATAGTACAGTAGTTGTGACTATCCTGTAAGTGACCAACCACCCGAGGTTTTTTTAGATAGGCATGTGTTTACACGTCAATATACATGATATATAATTTTAATTTTTAACGTCCTATACAAATCCGACCAAACTTACTATAAAGTTTATTTAATCGTTTCACGGCAAAACAATGTAATAATCAGACTTGGGTAGTATTCGGAATAAAGTATTTAGAATACTTTTTAAGTGATTATGAACATAAAATTCACATTATTTGGAAAAGTAAATTAACTCTTTGGAAAATGTTCAAAACGAGATATTTTTCAACTATACGATTTTCCTAATGTAATTTTATGCTATAAATTATACATTTTACTTTTAAAAATTTAGTCTTATAAATTATAATTTATATTAGAACTTTAAATTTATAAGTAAAACAATTGTACGATATTGATCGTATTCACAAAATTAAAAAATAATTTTTCAGGTACGTATTCATAAATAAAAATGATAATTTTTAATTTTTTTTATGAATATCTTCTAAAATATTATTTACTAAAAACTAAAAATAAAATTTTTCGTCACCAAAAGCTCTTAAATGTACCAATATATATGACGTGGTAAATACATAACGTGATAGAAAAAATTATTTATCGCATACTTAAAAGTATTTCTATGTTATATTCGGTATATGAAATACAAAATAAAAGGAAAATTTTAATGGAAAATAATATTCACCACTGGGACATATAGATAGTAAAGTAACACATTTCGAAAGGCATGCTTCAAAATTGACTCAAAATATGAATGTCTAGAGAATACTGTCGCAATGTGTTGTATTTATTTAATATCAAATACAGATACTAATTTTTGAAAGTATTTAAATATAAATACAAATATATTTTGAAAGTATTCAAATACTTTTTATCGTATAAGTAAGAACTAATATAATAAAGTAAGAGCTCTCACAATACAGGACATTTTGAGGTATATATGTAATAGACTTTTAACCCCTACATTACTATCCTAATACTGTTCATTATTTATATCATCAATATTTATAAAATTTACAAAACTGGATAATAAATTATTTTTTAGATTTTTAAAAAGATATATTTATTATTATCGTATTATTAATTTCGTATTATCAATAATAATACAAGGTTTTTCTTTCATTAATTTCAATTTAGTGAACGCAGATCTATTATTTAGGTCTTGATTATATACTACAGCTGTATTAATTAATCAACAGTCCATTAGTTTTTGTACTTGATTTACAATTAGTTCACTTATCGCTTCATCGATGTAACAGAAAAAATGTATGAAACAGGAAATTTCCAGCTGGAACAATTGTCTCTTATTAAAAAACTATAGCTTAAACGTCTAATGCATTGCTGCATCTTTTTAAACCTATATCTTTAAACCTTACAACAATATCTAAATATTTAAAATATTATAAAAACTTTTAAATTTTTATTTTGTTGAAAACTAAGGTACAATATTTTTTTTTGTCAGTCATTGAACTCACAGTTGCTTAAAAATACTTGCATTGAAGCCCGGCTTAAATATATATAGGAAATGATCAAACGTTTAATCGTTGTTTTTCTAGGTAAACTTTTAGAACGGGTTCAAAAATATTATGTCTAATAAGGATGGTGCTATATTTATTTTAAGAATGAAATACGCGATAGTAAGTATTATTTCATATTTCTGCTAAATTTAAATTCCAATAATATTGTTGCAAATAAATTTAAATATAGACATAGTTTTATGTCATTGATTAAATATACTGACTAAATAATATACTAAATATAGCTAACATCAGAATGGCCAACGGAAAAATTCTGAAGCGACCAGTTGTTAAACTATGTCCACTACCATTGTAAATTGAAGAAGACCCTTCAAGGTAGACGGTATGTTCAGGCCTATCCAATAATTCCTTCACTAATTAAATAATTGTAAGAGCCACCCGGTCTCCCTCTGTGGCGGATAGAAGATAGCACCATCGCCGCCGTGGCGTTTATCAACGTTTTAACACCGCCGTGGGTTGACCTCGCATTTGGCAGTCATCGCGAATGCGTTCGTGAGTAGGTATCTATTCTATACCTAGGTATAGACCTTAACCGCGAGTACCTATACCGTTAGCACCACCGTTTGCATATATACACCAACCTCACCACGACTGACCACACCACCTACCAATTGATGCGCTGAATCCAAATCTATAAACGTGGTGGCTACAATATAAAATTGATTGTATAATAATAACATTGAATAATTTAAATATTATGTAAATATTTGGACTGGCCAGCCAAAGTAAGACATTTTGTAACATATTTTAGTTTGTAGTTTTATTTTCAATAGTAGTTTGTATATCCATAATTTGTTGTGTTATTTATAAAATCTCCTTTTATCCTTTAAATATACCTATAAAATATACAGTCCATTCTAATCCATAACATATTCTATATACCTATATTATTACTATGAATAATATATTATATTAGGTATATATATTTAATCATTGCCTATATGAACTATAATGTACAGATTATACATATAAGGAGAGGTTATTTCAGGGAGTGACCGCAGAGAAAAATGTATACATATTACATATCCTTCTGAGAAATAATCATAATATTATATATTTTTTTATTAAAATCAATGTTGTATTATACTACTTTTAAAGATAAAAATTGTCTAACATCTACAAAAATAGTTATTATTAAAAAAAAAACTTATTTAAAAAGCTTGAAAAAATGAGTATATCTCGGCCGTTTCGAATTCGGATTTCTAAGATACAGAAAGTAGGTATAATATGATCACGAGCTACAGAAAAAGAGCGCTCTGAGGTCCGAACTCCCATACTAATAAAATTCCAGCTCCCACAGTCAGCTTTTTAAAGCTCCCATATATTACTATTATTTGGTCATCTATGTATATTAAATTAATGGTGGTTTATTATTATTTTTATTTCCATAGACAACTTTTCGAACACTTAATCCAATCTTTATATGTGTACCCATTTTTCAGTAGCATTTTTGATCAAAATTTTACTTTGAACATGTTTTTGTTTTAATTATAATTATTAAAAAATAAGGTTTAGTTTGTTGAAAATTATCTGTTTGGATTTCAGTTTCTAGTATTTTTAGGGCGTTAGGGCCAAAGAAACGGTTATTTGTAGTTAGATTTAGAATATTTTGCCTACAGCACACCGTAAACGTATAATCCAAAATTAACATAATTTAATGATTGTTTTCAAATTATAGATCACTCATGAATCATACTATACTCCCCCCCCTTCTACCACAACCATTATATCACTCTATATATACTTCTTCAAATATAATTATTCGATGAACCGCATTAGAAAATCCGTAATATGTATACATACAACAACGATAACTATGAGATAATAATGTTCGTTAATTAAGTGTGCACTGTGCAGAGTACCTATGTAAAATTTAATAATATATATTCATTCTTTTTTTCCCGGACAGAACTTTACATTCATCAAACAGCACCGAATAATTTGTTCGTTCAATTAACTCGCGTTCATACACATACAATATGCATTTAGATATATATAAACACACACACGAATACCTGAAACTGATAGTTATCGTCGACCAAAAATGGTTTATAATACGTATATAGTATATTGTACATTGTATACACATATATATATTTATACCTTTGTGGATTTTCTGAACACGATGGTACAGCAGTAAACTTCCACAGCCTCACCACTCTATCACCAACCCTTGATTTCTCAACATTCGATCTTCTTCATGCTTACAACATCCATCCCTTCGTGTTTCATCTCTATCACTTTCTATCCACTTTCGCCAACTACAATATATATATATATATCTTCTCGTATATCCGCCGCGCCACCACCGGGTGTGATATGGGTAACCTGACAATTCGGAAACCGCGTTTCGTCTGTGCGTATACAGCGCGCATATATATCGAGTACATTGCGCGAGCAAACGATTTGGCTTGTCAAACCAAAAGCCTTTAATGCCTTTTCACTAATTACTACCACCGTTCCCGCACCACACGTATCTGTCATTGTTTTGTGTTCGAAAAACTT
Organism: Pemphigus obesinymphae; assembly: GCA_025469235.1. Lineage (NCBI taxonomy): Eukaryota > Metazoa > Arthropoda > Insecta > Hemiptera > Aphididae > Pemphigus > Pemphigus obesinymphae. Next base: position 17,394 of record JAIPRL010001842.1, on the reverse strand, counting down.
TCGGATATTCCGACAAAAAAATTAATCCAAGTTCAATAATTCGAAAACAATGGCTACATATCATATAATGTATATATGATATATATATATATATTATATGCATATGTATATTGTATCGTTATAAAACTCACTCGTACGGATATACCCTCAAAAATTATATTGATTTTATAGACGCCACAGTGAAGACTATATTACCTAGATAACTTAGTTGTTGAAATACGTATACGCAAAATAAAAGTGCATTATATTGTAACTTTGGGTATATAGTATAATAATATTATAAATAGTCATAAGTACTCATTATATATATATTAATATATTACCTAGATTGGGTTTAAATATTCCCTTTCTACGCGTATAACATAATATAAATATGTATTTTGAAGTATTTATATATATATATATATATATATATACCAACAACAACATTCTTTGTACACAATTCAAAGTGATTTTCAAATTCTATATAGTGTTCAGAATATGAGATGTTTACGGACGACGGGTGGTGGACAAAAACCGGCCTTTTTTATTCAAAATAAAAGGACGAAATTGAGTTTTAATTTTTACATGTACTCACGTCAATAGAAAAAATATAATACATATAAACGAAATCTTACGTTAAAAATAAAAAAACATTTCGATAAATAACAAAATAACATTAAGTTAAAATGCTAAAACCAAAAATAAGTAAATTATATTTGTACCAAATTATTGTATTCTATATAATATATATATATATATCGACCGAAACCAAACACATTTTTATTTTAACTCAAGAATTTAATATTATATATTTATCAAAGTATATTATATTTAAATTTGTACTTAATGTTTACGTATTCAACTCTGAACTTTCTAAATACATAGGTAAAAAACATAATTTTTTTTTTATAAAAATTTAAAAAAGGTCAGTATTTTTAAAGTAAATTATTCCCAACCAGTAATTTATGAATACAAAGCAACCAATTATAAAGGCGATAATGTACATCTGAGCATAATACAGGCTTAGTTGAGGTGAAGGGAAAAAGTCCTGACTCTTCTTTCTCTTCTACCAATGACCATGGTCTGTTTATATAATATATTTATATTTAGTAAAGAAACGTTTTTAAAAACATTTTAAATAAAATACAATTTAATATTTAATTTATTGAAATGTTTTCATATATATATTTTATTCAATTGAACTTCATTTAAAATATTTAAAAAAAAAAAAACAAGGAATATAATATATATATATACTTATAAATTTATCTTTATTATTTAAGTATTAAATAACTATTATTTTTGAGAGCATCAAGTCTTTTACCATTAGATAAAACTCAAAACAATGAAATAAAATGTAATTTTAAGAACCATTGTCAGATGATATTTTACAATAATGTTACAAGATGTACTTGAAGATTTTCCTATTTTAAATTGTTTAGAGATTTTTAATAGATGTAAGATATCTCGAAAAATTCTAAACAGTGAGATATTTCTTTATTGTTTGTTAGATAAATAGTTCCCCTCTTAAATATTTCAAACGTATTATTGAAAAATAAAAATAAAATAATATAAACATAAATATATAACATACATATTTTAAAATATTTAATGATATATATATATATTATATAAATAAACTTTTATAATATTTATTTATCATTTTATTTCAAACCACAAAGTGGTTATTTTATATAAAATGTGTTATAATGTTTTATTTTTATTTTCACCCTTTTTAAAATTCCTGGTTTTCATTTTTGTTCGCATATTAATTCGCCAATTTATATTCGGTATTTTTCTAGTATAACTAATAATACACATTTATAAAGTGATTGGTAAATTAAAAATTGATTTATAGTATATTAGTTTACACTGGTAAAATATTTAACATTATTATTTATAACTAAAGGATAGATATTTGTAGGAATTGAATTTTTTACTTAACTTAAGTTTTAAAATTTATAATATTAATATAATATTAACTAATAATAATAAAGCTTTATCTATCAGCAGTTCTCCTACAAACATATTGATTTACACAATGTACAATTATAAATAAATACAATTTTATTTAGATTTTTCAGTCAATTTTGGATTTTTTTTATAATTTTAGTCTTAGGTATATTTTTGTATTAACATTTAAACTGACATATTTTGGTTTTAAAAGCATAGATCTAAAGAACCAACATTTTATTTTTTATTTGAACACCTTTTAAAATAAATTTAAATAACACATCAATATCAAACACTGACTTCTTTTATAGTGATATTTTTATAAAATTTTATAACATTAAAAAGTTAACTTTAGGTAGGATGTAGGTATTTTCTAAAATGTATTCCCATATTCTAAATATTTTTTAATCATTATATGTCACAAACGTTACCTAATAAATTACGAATACTAGTAACATATATTCTATTTAAAATCATATATTTGATATGAAATAAATATTGTAATATTAATCGATATTAATCAAGAAAACCTATTATTTTTTACAACATTTTATTTATTTATTTTTTTTTATTTTTTTTTTTTGTTAATGCCTTTTTATATTTTTTTAGAGCTACAAAAACCATACTCTATATTAATAAAATATTAAACATATATTTTTAGTAAATCATAAATATTGATTTTATTTGTGCTTCTCTGTTCTTACTGTATAAGTTATCAAATACTACATACTTGGTGTTTTATATGTTGTGGTTAATCCACTCAATAGATTTGCATCAGACCATGAAAAGAATGACACGCGATCGGTTTATTTTATTATTCCATTTATAATGAAAAATATATGGACCTTTATTGAATATTATTATTGAAAAACATAGTCAAAAATTCAAGAATAATAATAGCTTTGTACCTATACTACTAAATTATTAAATAATTTCTGCATAGTTCATGTCTAATTCAAATAATAACAATAATTACATATATTAGATTTTGAGTGTAGCGATGTGCTGATTTTACAAAGATGTATTTTTTATTTTCATGTATAAATACACATTTTTGGGCGGAAGGATTAATGTAAGAGTTATCTGGTATAGAAGTTTATGATAAGAAATTTGTATAATACTTTATGGAGATCATTTTATGAGGGAAATATCACGAAAGGTTGTTATAAATTAAAAAATAAAAAATAAACTGGTCACGGTTACCTATTATATAGATGATATAAAATTTTTATAACAATTCAAAAGATTGAAAATTATTATAAATTGAAAAATTGAAATTAATAAAAATAGAAACTTGAAATTTACACCAAATATGTAAATTTGTATACTACTATATTTTATTAGCCAACTAAATGATTATAATAATACTCATGTTATATACACCAAAATTTCGCTCAGAATCGTTTTATCGAAAGAAATTATTTATCATTACTTTCAAATCCACCACCAGTATTCTGCCCAATGAATGAAGTATTCACCCCCTACTCATTGGTTTTTTTTATAGTTGTTTTTCTATGTTATAGGTGCTTAATTTAAAATATGTACCTATTCATCTAATTACCTATGTCAAATTCTTCTATAGTCGTTATATTATTAGATTTAAAAAAGGACAATATGTAGTAGAACATTATCGGTATTATCGACATACGATATTAAAAAAATAAAAATAAAATTTGTTGTCGAATTTTAAACGTTTTTTTCGGTAATAACATATATAAAGAATCTTATGAATAATTTTTAAACTGAAAAATATCTAGTTATCAATTTAATATCCTGTATTGTTAATTGTTAATTTTTAATTTTATAATTTTCAACCAAAAATGTATTTAATCATATGATATAACAAAATGTTCACCCATGTATACTATTCGATCATATGACGTTTTGATCGCTATATATTAGATCATAACTTTCACAAAATGGCCCCCTACCAAAAATAGTTTAATGTATGTAGTTGAAATCTTCTATAATTCGTAAAGTTATTTCAAAATGATTTGTATAACAATCCTAGTAATAATAGTGAATCTTTTTAAAGAGGTACTTAATAACAACAGTATCAACATGAATAATAATAATACAATCTTACTCACAAAAATAAGAGTTAGCTATCTAATTGCTACTGCACTAGCTGATTCGAGGAACGTTAAAAAAATATTTATATTGTAAAGTATTCTGAATTTGCCTTGAATATATCTTAGAAAGTAAAACTAAAAATGAATTATAATTTCTTTGATTCCAAAATAAAATCACGATAACTTATAGTATAATCGGAAATTCAGTTGATTGAAAAATAAAATTATAATACGTTTTTTTACTTGAGATAAATAATAAATACATAGATGAGAAAAAAATGTAAATAAAGTTGTTTTTTACAATAACGTAATATATAAGCTTAGCAAATACTTTTTTATAATATTATTGCTATATAGATAGTAAGAAAAGTTATTTTTCTGATTAAATTTACATACATTTTTTAATTCGGTTTTTTTTTCTTATATATTTTATAATGAAAAAATATTTATTTGTATACACATACAAATAAATATTTACAAAAAATATTCTCAAATATTCTAGTTATCTATATTTATATTCTTGATGTGTATTTTTTAAATATTTTGCACCGATTTGTATTGCGATTTCTTATGAATACTTATATCACGTGATACCTATAGTATCTAGGTACTTATTATAATCCAATATTTTTTTTAAAATAGATATGTTTTTAATTTCACAAATATTTATATTAAACATATCTATGTATCTCAAATAGGCACTAATCTTCTACAATAATTAATATCAAAAAATTAGTATTTTTAATTTTTTGAAAATTACATTGTATTTTCGAATAGTTTTCAATCTAGACGAAAAAAATTGATTTTGACATTTATATTGTTGTTTATTCATTATAACAATACGTGAATATTACAGTGATTTTATATATATATTATACCTTTATGTACTATTTATAATGACTTTTATCCTTTCTTCTAATCATTCTGACTTTAATTATAAAATGTGTGGGCTATCTGTCACAAGTACTTGAATTTCGGTTCGTGCCCTTGTTTATCGTTTATCGAGAAACCTGAGTCCTCGCTTACACAATGAAAACTTAAGGTTCACATCCTATACTCTCGATATTCCTTGCCCCTCCTATGACTATGCGCCTATTATCCGTGTGTTATACCTGCCCAGCCTTGCCGATTGTAGATATATGATTAGCCACTATTTCCCTCGGGAATTATTTCTGGTTCTATAGACTCTCCTTCCTTACTAGCTGTCATTAATTTCAGAGTTCCGACCCGCCGGACTAGAAATCCTGCTCCTTTTCGTGTTCCATATTCGTCCTCTAATTTCATCCTAAGCTCACCCCTTATTTGTCTTATGCATCGCGTCAATGAGGACCCATTTTAATATTATTATTTCAGCCACTTTTAAATATTTTCGTGTCTATTTTCTTCTATTATGTTACCATAAATGTGATTTTTCCAATGTTTAATTTTATAAGATATATTGATATTGTATAATGTATACATCATTGTAATATTATGCAAATCTGTGATTTTTGCCCGCAAAATATTAAAAATAAATAAATAAATAATAATAATATTTATTCATATATCTTAAAATAATTTCAATATTTTAAAGTGAATACGATCATGTTTCAAGTAAAATATATTCTCAAGAGAACGTAAGACTGTATATTATTATATATTAAATATAGAATTCACAATGAATCACAATGTCTATTTGCATATATGAACTCGAGAATAAAGTCTGACTAATAAATACGTTTGATCTATTTTAACATTATAAAAATTTAACAATGATCTGTATATATATACAGGGTGTGATGGAAAATCATATTCGAAAAATGATTCATGCTACATATAAATAAAAATATTTTATTAAAAATAATAAAATATTTATAATAAAAAAACTATATTATATTATTATTCATTTTTAACCTGATGTGACTTACGGTCAAAACTATAGTTGTTACTAATAATCATTTTTTGAATACTCTCAGCACATATTTTTTTACTTATTATTTTTTAAAATATATATTTATTTTTATTTTTATGAGTATTACATTTTTTGAATTAATTGATTTTTTAATTTTAAATATATTTCATACTACATGTCAACGCTATTGATTGATTCAGTAAAAATTAATTCATTGAAAATAATATAAAACAATTTTAAATAATAAAGTTATATTATTAATAAAAGTTATAAAAGTTTTTACGAACTTCGTTACCTAAGTATTAAAACTTAGTTAATTAAGTTAAGTTGAAAAAAATATTTACTTACCAACTCAAGTTAAGTTCAATGATATATGTACAAAAAAAAATTTATAACAACAATAATAATGAATGTCATAATTATACTCGTAATATAGAAAATTGAATTATTATTGAAAATAAATTATAGCACACTATAGCCGGTCGAAATTTGAGGGAGGAGTGGACATAAACTTAAACTATGCTAAACGTATAATCGTTTTTTAAATAATTCAAAAAACATTCCACAAAAATTTCTATGGACATAAAATTTGCTATTTTTAGATGGCCGTTTTATGTAATAAATAAACTGGAAACAAAATTAAAAACAATTTTCAATTTTCATGAAAATTATTTAAAATTTTATATTTCCTTAAATGGAATATTTAATACAATTATAAAATGAACTTGTTGTTAACAAAAGAAATTTAAGTTGAATCATTTTCAAGTCAATACTGTGACTTTGGTACATATAGTTAAAACTTGAAATAATATAATGTGGTCAACCCATAATCGCATACACATAGATATAATTATTTTTAATTTTATCGAAATTAAATTTAACACAATATTTTTGTCTATAGAAATTAATTATTTTTACCAAAAATTCAATTTATTTTGTCTTTTGATTAAATTTAAAATATCTTGTGATGAATCTTATACTAAAATTTCAAGTCCTAAATATATTTAGCAAAATAATTTTTTAAATATTTCATTTTTTTAAATCGTATTTATAAAAATGTTCAGTAAAATCGATGTCATAATAGATATTTGAGAATCTCTTAAAAATATTTTTCTCTTCACATTAATTCTCAAAAATGATATTGATTATTAAATCTTCTTTCCAACATTTTTTTACAAAAACTTCATCATTTTTAATTATTTTCACTTAGAATGAATTTGAAAAACTTTAAAAAGAATACGATTAACTTATAAAGAAATAAGGATTGTATTTTATGCCATTAATAGTGACTGTATAAAATCGACAACTGTATATTTGTGAAGAATTTAACAATGTACACTCATTGGTTTACTTTTACTCAAAATCTCTACGTATCCTTTAAACAGCTAAAGATACCGGAAAAACTTGACCGAAATCAAGAAAGTCAAATATCCAACAACGCCAAAAAAATAAAACCCAAAGTAAATTTTAAAAAAAAAGTCTATATATCTATAAAAAAAAAAAAACATTTTGAAGATTGTCTTCGAGAGATTGTGTTTAGTATTTATCTTATATATAAAATGCTAACTTTAAAATCGTTTTTTCCATGAAACAACAGTACTATTTATTATTTAATTCCCCGGCCCATTTTCATGTCCACTTTCCGGGTATTCCTTTAGCTTTACCGTTTCAAACTATTCTCGGGTCGTTTTGAGATTTCTATGTGTCTCGTTTCTCTGCACTTTCATCTTTTCTCCGAGCTTTCAAAATCGGGAAGAAAGAAAATTTTTCTAAACTCGTCGTCTTTTTGTTATCACACGACGTTTTTCCGCGTTGTAGTGTTATCGCCCCGAACTTCGAAAATCGACTTTAGCGACCTTTCACCGCGATTTTTGAAGCTGCAGACATTAAATTCGTGTTTCCCAGACGTTTTAACGCCCGACTGAATATTTCTTTGTTAACCGATAATCCCCATCCGACTGGAAAATTTGTTCCGAATATGTTTATATATTATCTGTCAATATACCTACGGTATCGTCCGTTAGCTAAATAGTTTAAATATGAGAAATTTTGACTATTTTATCATCGATTATGTAGCTTAGTAAGATAGGGGATGAACTTTCGATTCGACTACGCCCGCGCCATTCGAATCCCACTCAGCCGATCTTATTTTTTTGTTAATTTTTTATGGATTTCAATGAATATTTAAAATCATCGAACTTACGTAGTATTTTTCATAATTTGAGTTAAATTTATATTGACATACACGGGTGAACTTTTAATAAAAAACTTTCAAACATATTGACCTAATGAAAAATTAAAATGGTTATACAAAAATTCAAAAAAAAAATTCCAAGCGACTTCTTATATGCGGAGTAGGTATCTACTATAATTTATTATACATTTATATTTTATATCCATATTTTATTTAATAGATATATTTCAAATCGTCAGACTTTCGTAATATTTTTTAAAATTTAAATTTAATATTAAATGTATAGTGATGTATGATGTCGTGTAAAAACTATTACACTTAGGTGAGAATCAAGTGAAGCAAGGCTCGAGTTCTTATAAATGTCCAAGAATTTTAGTATGTTTGATAGATTTTGAGATTGCTTAGGTATTTTGTCAACCTATTCACCAGTAACATTTTAAAGTTTTTCTAGAAAGCGATTACAAGTTTTCGACGTTGATGGAATATTTTTAAATTAATTAATTATCAATATTATTTCCTATAAAATACATAAAACGAGGTATACGATGATTTTCATTCAAAAGAAATTCTACTAATGAGGTATTGTACTCAAAATAAGTTACACTAACAAGGTATCACACTCAAATCGAGTTACAAATTCAAGGTTTCGGACTTATAAGGAGTTGTACCCGATATGTGTTGCTTCAAGCTAGTATACAATAATATACTATTACATTTTAATTAAAAAGTTGCAGAGTTATTGACATCAATATCGTTGAGTTTTCAATTTTCAAATATTCATTATTTTATTTAAATTTATGACAATACATAATGTCTTATTTGTATTAAAATAAAAACGTCTAAAGTTTGAAAAATCTTTGAATTTAAAATTCTTCAGTTGAGTTTGCACACCTGTTATAGTCACAACAACATGTTAATCAATACATTTTCTGAGTTAAAAAAAATAAATCAAGAAATAAAGGAAACCGTGTGTATCGTATATGATATTAGACTAGAATAATAATGGTTATAAGTCTTGGCATGCTTAGAGATGTTTACCTAGGGGAGATCCTGGGTCCTGTAAATTCGTACCCCATATCCGTTTGCTCGTAACCGTTGTGACCCAAATCGGAAATATTCTACCAGCCCGTTATAAATCATGGCATTTTTAAAATAACAACCAATCGAGTTTCTACTACTCTTTCAGTGATTTATTGAATTTTATCCTTACTCGACATATCACCTTCTAGGCTAAAAATACTTCCAACTGATCGTATCAGTAATTGTATTCCCATATTGATAATTTGCATTTTATATTTTTAAAATTGTATATACTATAGGTATATATAATATACATATTACATACATAAGGCATACCTTTTAATCGAAGTTAATTGTGTATTTTACTTTAATATATGTTGACATTTTAAGGTTATATAGGATATAATATTTAAAGTTAATGATGTAGAATTTAGAATCTATTCAATTTTACATATTTTTTTAAATAATAGTTAAAGTGATGGATATTAGTAATAATTAAAATCTACCAATCGCAAAATGGGTACAGATAAAAAGAAAAAAAAGGGAGTAATAACCATCATAAACGTGATAGATTATATATTTATATATATATTCCATATAAAAAATTATCTATTTTGTTTTACTAAGACCTATATAATATATATAAATATATATTTTCAATGTTCTTTCGATTTTTCCAATAACTTATTAGTAAATGGCAAAATAAACCACTAACACGTTGACATTAAGAGATGTATGTAATTCAATATATTATCACTACAACGTATCTCGAAACATATCATAACTTAGGTACCGACCTATAAATGATAATTTTAAAATTACACACAAAAAAAAAAAAAAAAACGTTCAAAATAACGATAATTTTTTTGGAATTTTGATTTAACGGGAGCGAAAGTATTATTTCGTCCCCACTGTGTACGAATATCATTTGGTTAAAAATCAAAGTAATAGATTATTATATGAAAATATTCATCACAATTTACAACAGTTAATTGAATATTACCTAAAAATGGCTTAAACAAAATACCAGCACATTTATACAATATGTATAATATATTGTAATATATTGTTATATAATATATAGTGTTGCCATATATTCCATATCTAAAATATTTGGGTGTGAGGAAGCATAGCGTGAGTGGAAGCAGTTCGATTATTGGACTGTGTACTATTAGTGAATGTATTTCATTTAAATGATAAATCATTACTTTTGATAAAACAATTCTAAGTGGAGCTTCGGTTGTAATATACAATAAATCTCAATTTGATTAAATCGTATTTTGGCTGGTTTTACGCTTTTTATGTCATTTGTTGGTATTTTTTTTACCGTGCTTATCAAAAATGGACAAATATTGAAAAATAGCTTTTTAAAGTAAAAACTAGATGCAATTTTCTACCGGAAAATGGGTTCATATGTACAGGTTGGTTAATGTCTTTTGGTTGAAAACTTCTACACCTTCTACTTCCACTCAGAATCTAAAATAATTTCAAAATGGTGTGTAAATAGGTACTGTATGGATGAATTGAAACTTTCTGTACTTAAATTAATCGGCAGTAGTAAATCATAACAATAAAACAAATTATACATTTTGTAGGACGTAGGTATTAAATTGAATTTTCTGCTTTTCAGATATCTGCCCTTAAATTTAAAAAAAGTGAACTACAAAATAGTTTAATTAGAAATGAGGCAGCATTAACAACATAAAATATGATAAGAACCAGCACTATATAAAGAACAATCGAATATAATGAATAAATTTCAAAATTTGGATGTGGGAGGATGTCATATACCTAATTGATTCTTCCATTATAAATATAAATAACTTTGGAACAGCTAAACGATGGGACTAAAATCACAAACGTATATAAATGACGCGCAAACGAATGAAATTATGTTGGTGTCAAAATTTCAAGGTAGTGGAGGGTATGTTAATATTAAACTATACACAATTCAAAATAATACACAATGTAATGGTAAAGATTATCAGTTATCACGTTCACAAAGTTGGTACAGTTTCACATATGTACTATTCCAACTATCACTGATGTTCAAAAAAATTTGTTTTTGATACTGATTAAAAAAATAGAATATAATATTAATATACTAAAAATACTTTTATAATAGGTAGGTACATAGAATATTGTAACATAGTATTAAATTTATAAAATACAAGACTGTGATAAATACAATGATAAATTCATCGTACTTTATAGTTTTACAGGTAATAAGTATGTTCAAATTTAAATTATCCTCTAATTCTTTTAATTCTGAATAAAAATAGGTACCTAGAAATATGTATCTATATGGATAATTTTTTTTAAATAAATGTTTAATAATCATGTATAAGTACTGTATGAATGTATTAAAATGAAATTATAATAATAATTAATAACAATAAATTTAAAATTATACAATGTGTACTAAATTTTATTTACTGCCTATCAATAGATCGTCCCTCCCCAATTTAAAAAAATATGAATGGGGCTGGAACTAATGATAATTTGTACAAATAAATGCACTTTTATAAAGTTCAAAGTTACAATGGAGTGGTCAACTTAATAGACATCACTTTTTTAAAAAAAATTTACTTTGGAATGGGGGCAATATTAATAATGGTAAAAACGGCACAAGCCAGCACTAACGTAGCACGAATAAATCTGATAAAGAAAAAAATCAAGTTCCGATGTTGGAGCCAACTTAATGGCGACTGTTTATAGACAGCTTTTACGTGTGCGTGGGTTCACAATGGCAAGCAAACGGGACGTGTTCTGACCTTACAATATTCGAACTTATTTTTAGTTAGAATAGAGTATGATCAAATGATGTCTATTTATACCGGAAAATCTTGTTTATTGCATAAAAAAAAGTGAATTTATTTAAGTACTAGGGTACTTATACGTATAGGTAGATTATAATGGTATTTTCTACAATTAAAATATTTAAGTATTAAGTAGTTAATATAGAAAATGAGTAGGTGTATTGTATATGTACACTGAATACTTGTACTTCTACAATACCATCCACTTGTCTTAACTCGTGCATATTATAATTCTTAATAAATTGAAACTTTGAGAACTATAAGATCAATACCGTGTTTACAATGGTAGCGCATAACTCTTACAAATTGCATGTATCTATGGTTGAACGGGCACGTACAGAATATTTTGTTGTACATACGATTTTAAACTTGACAAAACCTGTATTTAACTGATCTCGTAGGCACATTTTGTCGAGAACAAGTTCGTTAATTTTATTTGACTGCAATGTACAAATAATGATATTTCGAGTCCATTACTAAAATATTGCACTCAATATATTATAATCTTGTTGTTTAGTTCATAATGGTACGACGTAAGAACTTCATTAATATAACCCTAAAAATCGTATATAAAGTGAAAAATTTAATGTACAGTACTTAGGAAATGTACAAGCCTAGTTTGAATTTCTAATATATACTATGCATGAGTCTGGAAAAATATACATTTAAAAATAATATTTAAATATCCTTGATAAAAAAATTTGAAATACTAAATTTAAATACATAATTTACAATGAAATGTTTAAATACTTCTTAAAAATATTTTAATAGGTACCTATTTAAAAATAAAGTTTACCTTTTTTCATTTAAATTGTCTAGAAAATGAAAATGTAGATTTGTATAAAACAAATTAACTAAATTATAATGCTTTGCTCTGCACAGTTTTTCAGTTTATTTATAATTATATATATTATTGGGTATATAAACTTCTTTATTAATTATGCATAATATACAATATTATGTAGTAATTATTATTACAAAATAATCTAATTTTTTGAATTGAAAAATACACATTTTTATGTAAATATACTTATATATTATATTTTTCTACTATTTGCCTTATAAGCACTTTTTGGTGTAAATTAAACCGTCACCCAAATTTCTCGAAATAATTTGTAACCTATTTCTCACAATTTTTTGGGATTTGAAATCTCGCCGTTTCTGAATTGTAAGATTAAATATTATATAATACATAGATATTTCAGATAGATCACTTTTATTAAAACCAATAAGTACTGGTTTATAAATATACTGTAATGAAACATCATTTAATAATTTTTATATTTATATCTACAGCTTTCCATTCAAGGCCGAAAAGGCAATAGCCCAATTATACGACCTGTATCTGAATAGATTTTTTTTTTAATGTTTACAAATAATTTAAATGTTTTATAAACATACCTACGTTTTGAGGACTACTATTTTTGGTGTAGCCGCTCACTATTGTACGAACTTTACTCAGAATTGGATTTTCTCGTAAATGATGACTTAAATTGACGCGTTTAGCGGTTAGTACATTATTTTTATATATCACATAAAATATTGACGTATTTTAAGAAAAACTGCGAACGTTACGCGAATGCACAAGTGGTAATGTGAATAGTATTTATAACGAGACACGAATCATACGACTGTTCAAAAGTGCTAAACTTTGACTCGTGATTTAAATGTATTCCCAAACGGCCTAACATAAATACAGTTCACTGACGGATGTAACACCGCAAATATTTCTCGTACAATTTAAGTATACCCTAAGACCCTATTTTTTTTGATTTTATATACTTTTAAATAGTACATAATACTATTTATATATACCTAAAAATATAGAAAAAAATAATAATAAAGGCAATGAAAATTTTTATATTTTATGAAATATTTTGTTTTAATTCAGGAATCAAGATTAAATAAATTACTTTTAAATACGACATATTATATAATAATTGAAACTGCTTTTGAGTACAACACATTTTAAGTACTATATCAGGATTCGTTATTTATTGTAATGGTTATAAAAGTTTCACTTGGGACCAATTCAAAAAACCTTATTGCAAGTATAAATATGCCTAATCAACAATTACCCTTTTAAGAGGACATTGTAACTACAGATTTTCATTTAAAACTAACATTAGTTTCTTCATTTTAATAACAAACAAGTATCATAAAATTATGAAACAAATAACACAATAATATGATAAATAACATTTTATTAAGTAGCAATAATTCGATTAATTAATTTTTTGTTTACGATAATCTGGAATTGTTAAAAATAGAAATACAAAAGTAATATTTTCAATAACATTTTATAAATACCAACAAAAATTATGTTACCACATAATATTATTTTTAAAATGTACAATTTTTAATTCTTACATTTTCATTTTCATTAAAATTTCTTAAAAATTGCATATACTCATATAAATCTACTTAGAATACGTTCGGGGAGAGGGGGCAAGATGTCTTATTTAATATTAGATTCTACACACATCAACGTATTTACAAAGATATGTTTTATTCTATTTTTTTACTAAACTATTACTTTTTCTGATATACTTTGAGAGAGTGCTTTAAATGTGTTAGTATAACTTCATTTCATAATATATATATAAATATAAAGATTTAAAATTGTAGGTCATTTTAATAATTTCCCAGTAGATACCTACGTAGTTTAAAAAATGACTGAAAAAACTACGTAAATCTTAAATCCTAAATCTAGAACACTTATAAAATAAAAAATAAATAATAAATTTTTGTTATTATTTGTAATTCAAACAGCAATTGACCTTGATTTGAAATAATTTTCAATAATATAAAATGTTCAAAATATATTAAACGTTTTAAATGTATATGTAATATGGATTTTTCTGGTTATTATTTTATAAAGTCCTCAAGTTTTATTTAAATAAAATTGAATATAAGATATATTAATTTCTAACAATAAATAATGTATAATGTATAATAAATACTTTCAATTCGGAAATATAATAATAACCGTCAACCAAGCTAGACTTTACAGAATCGTTTTTAAAAGCGTATCAAGTAGGTATCAAATTAAAAGTAATAAAACCCTGGATATCTTTGAAAATATGAATTTCCAATACTATTCTGTTTATTTAACATTACATTGTTATTTAAATAGCTATAAAAATATCATGAACACGGATTTTCAAGATTTTGAAATTTAATTAGAGTAACATATATTTAACGTTTAATAAAATTTTCAAATCTTAAAACCCAAAGTTACCTCTTTTAGGACTTAAAAACTTCAAAATCTAAAATATCTGTAAATAGCCAATAATTACAAAAAAAATTTTAAAAAATTTAATCAACGTAAATAATTATCTACTAAATTAAATATTCAATGTAAATTTTAAAATTTTAAAGTCATTATTTTCGAAACTACGAAGAAATAAAAAAATCTCAATTTGACAAAATTGCCGTTTTTTCGTCATTTTTTGGTAGTTTTAACTTATGCATTAAAAAAATATTGAGAAAATCAAAAAATGATTCGTATAAAGTACCAACTAGATGCGATTTTCTACCGAAAACAGAATAGGTAAGCTTATCAAGGTTGGAGCACTCCTCCTGGTAGAAAATTTGTTAACAGAGAAAATGAAAAAAAATAAACATCATTGTAAAACATATTACGCTCAGAATCTAAAATAAAGGCCCATGAACTACGGGAATTTAAGGTGCAAACTTATATTTAGAAACCTAGAAGTAAAATGTATGTATCAAATATAAATGAAAAGACATTCCCCCCCCCTCGGTGCTTATCAAGAACCGCCATTTATTACCATCTTACATCATTTTATATTTATTGTCATAGGCACAAATAGCCTTATTTTTCGGGGAGAATATTGAAAAAAAAAAACGAGGCGAGATACTAAATAACTATGGTAGGTACCTATCTAGTTGAACAGGACTTATTTTTTGGGCCGGACACTATAGAATAGATATACGGAAATTAAATATATATTAATATTTATTTATGGAAACCACCACTAAAGAACATATTAAATAAATAGCCAGTGGTATCTAAATATAGTAGGTACATGAAGTATTGAAGTATAAACAGTACCTACACAGCAGAGTGTAAACCACTATTTTAGGGCTCGGATTTTAATTTGTTTTCTCAATATAGTGATATTTGTGAAAATCAATAAGTAAAATAATTAGTAATAGACTAGATATTAATAGTTTCCTATTATAACTTATAAGTTTTAAGTTCTAACTATACTATTGATAGCGTCTTATCAATCTATTTTAATATTATTGTTTATTTTACGAGTACACTGAGCATGCATGTAATTACTATACGGCATACGCTATAATAATTAAGTTACTTATTAGTACGAATCTTGTCAGCGACTTATAAATAGTCCGACACCAGCCCATATTTGGTTGGACATCGGCCCGCTGCCAACAAGAAAGGGGGCCAATACCCCCTGCACCCCCCCCCCAAATGACGCCAATGGATTGAACCATTTTTCTAACTATTTTGTGATCGAGTGTATATTGTTAGGTACAGTTAATTTCACAACTATTCTACCTATTCTCTATGGAGGGATATAAATTATTTAGTTTATACACATCTACGCCTTTTTTAATATTATTAAGTAACTTAATCTACTATAAAATTACTGAAAACATACTGAAATCTAACATTATATAAAATATATTAATAGGTATATATTTTATTATATCAATTCGTATTTTTTTTAAATAAGCACCACCAAATATTTTTCCCCCGGAGCAGTGACTGATTTTCTGTTATAAACGTATATAACATATTCGTAAGCAAAGTATAAATATGTAATCATGAATATTTCGTAATAGGTCACTAGTTCCAATCCAGCTCGAAGGACCAATTTTTTATTATGTACTCTATAATATAATTATATTTCTTACGATTGAGAAAATACTGGATACTGGTTATTAATAAAAGATTAACTAAATGATTGTATTAGTTTAATACAATCAAGTGTATTAGAAAATAATAGAACCCTAATCAAACAATATATTATAATTTAAAATATTATAATAATGACTACAGAAATTTTACTATTTTACTAACTATTTCACATATTTTACTGTGATATTTTGTTTGAGATCAGTATTGCTGTAAATGTAAATTATTTCATTACAAAAATATATATATATAATATATATGTATATTGTATAGTGTCTTCTTCTTCTTCTTCTCCTTCGCCTTCTCTCCCAACTATTTGGGGTCGGCCACCCTGGTCCTACACTTCCACTTAACTCTATCTCCCGCATCTTCTTCACTTACTCTCACCTACCTCATATCACCCCATCTCTTTTTCGGTCTTTCTATCCCCCTCTTACCAACAACATGCATTTTCCTTACTAATCTTACTGCCTCAGTCTCTTCCCTCCTTAATACATGCCCGTGCCATCTTAATCTATTCTCTCTCATTTTGTCTACTATCGAAGCTACCCCTA
>JAIPRL010001841.1:0-71584 GCA_025469235.1 Pemphigus obesinymphae | reverse complement strand
TTCTTTTGCGGCCGTTGAGTAGGCCGGGGCGGGTCGAGATCGATTTTATGTGTGGGAAGTGGGACGAAGAGATCGAGAGTTGGAGTTTAGTGGAGGTGGCATTTATGAATTCGCGAATGGACGGGATATTGGTGGACTTCCTGATGGAGTGATTACTAACGAAGAATGGGAGGTCGGTGATCTGGCGGAGAGTTTTATTTTGGACGGTCCTCCCCCGCATGGGCTTCCAATATTTCAAACACCAACTGGTCCCGCATAGAAGCTGTCCAAAATAATAATCTCCGCCAAATCACCGACCTCCTATTCTACGTTAGCAATCACTTCATCAGGAAATCCACCAACATCCTGTCCATTCTCGAATTCACAAATGCCTCCTCCACCAAACTCAAACAGTCGATCACTTCGTCCCCCTTTCCACACATCAAGTCAATCTCAACCCCCGCCCCGGCCTACTCAACGGCCTCAAAAGAAACCGTCCTCTCAATTTCTAAAATTCAAGAACCAAAATTCACCCTCTCACCACCTTACAACTCCTGAAACATCCGACCTTATGGTAGAAGCACAAGCTTGAGACAGAGTACCCCCCCCCCCCCACAAAGCAAGTCAAGTCAGTCACATAATATACACTATGCACTCATTCATTTTGTAAGTTTATATTATATTTAGCATTATGATTTTAAATACAAATCACAGAATATTGTTATAAGTCATAGCATATAGGAATTATAGTAGAATAGACTCATAGTGTTTACGAAAGTTATATAATTTTAGAAAAAATGGTACAGTTTAGGTTTCTGTCATATTGTCGTAATTTATATTATAATATGTATAATAATGTATAGTGTA
The DNA here is from genome assembly GCA_025469235.1 of Pemphigus obesinymphae. Taxonomy (NCBI): domain Eukaryota; kingdom Metazoa; phylum Arthropoda; class Insecta; order Hemiptera; family Aphididae; genus Pemphigus; species Pemphigus obesinymphae. Next base: position 70,738 of record JAIPRL010001841.1, on the reverse strand, counting down.
TACCTATATAAGTAAAGACAATAGTGTATACAAATATTAGTTAATAATGATAAATGATAATATTGGTCGTTTTTAATTATTACCAAGTTTTCAATAGGAAAAAAGTCAATAAAATTGTTTAAAATTCAAAGATGATAAAAAATAAATACATTTAGATGTATTAATGTATTAGTACAATCATTTAGGACAACAGTGGATAGATCAAAAATAAGTATGTATGGTCACTGTAGGTGATACGTACCAGGGGGAGGGGGGGCTTATTTGAACTCACGACTGAAGGGAAGGGAGGTTAAGGGGATCGTGTAAAGACCCCTCACTCAAGAAATAAGTGAACAAAATGAAGTCCTGTCGACACAAAATGAAGTTAATATACTAAGTTATGTATATAGTAAATAGGTAGTGAATGACCTTTTTTTTTTTTTGTTTATTTACGTTTTTGTAAGGAAGTATTTCGACGGTCTGACGACCCCTGAACAAATATTGTTTAGCACAGGCCCTATTTGTACTCATACGAACGATTTCCGCAAGAGGAAACATACAACATCTTTCGTGTTTAGTTGTGTATATTTTATATGGCAAGTATACGGACGTTTATGTGTTTTCCCCATACGAAAATCGTTCGTATGAGTACAAAATAGCCCTCCTGTTATAGGTACCTACTATTTTTATCATTATATTTAACCGCCGACGACTGCCGAGTTTACAAAGCTTGTCCTTGTATTTCGGATTATTTTTTCTTTTCCAGGATATTATGATAATATATTATTATTAATATCCGGCGTATTCGTCGTCGCAGTGTGCCGTACTGGATTTGCGGCGGTGGCGGCACTTGATTAACGGCCCGCATCGGCCGAAAACCGGTCGCTCGTGCGGCGGCGACGTATATACGCGCGCGTGAATGTCACCCGTGCCGCGCCGAGATGGAAAAACACGACAACCGACCCGACTAATTAGCCGGCGCGCGCGTGAGAGAGAGGAGCTCCTCTCGCGCGTTAACCCGACGGCGGACGGGGCCCTCCTAATAGCGTTATCTGGTTCGGGCGACGGTTTTATGGTGCCGATCGCGGTGCATTTGCGTGAAAAATACGAGAATTTTTTTTTCCGTGTCGTTTTGTCGTGCGATATAGGTATAAATATACCATAATATTATATTATAAAATATAATACACACACCGGCGGCGGGCGCCGAACAATAAAATACAAGCGGTTACCGATAGTGACATTGTGCCGTATATACTACGTATATATTATTATACACGTCACCCCACCCCGCTACCCACCGACCGGTAGGGAAGAACGGCCATTTCCAATATTGTACCTCCTATAATATAATAAAGGTTTATCGTGTTCGGCGACGTGTCGTACGTGTCGGTAAGTGTTTTCCACGCGTTTTATAGAAACCGAAAAGAGGTGTTCGACAAGTCGCACCGGAAAGGCGTACGGGTGGCGATGGGTCGGGGGCAGGGGCCGATGGTGTTCTTATAATAATAACATATTCGGTATTTATACCACACGACCGGGTTTTCATTTTCCCGATAATCGCCAGACTACTCACTACATTAATATTATTATAACCAGAGGACATGATAATAATAATAATAATAATAATAATATGTAGGTATATTATAGATGGGTGGGGAGAGGTATATGTAATATATAATATGTATATCCGGTGTATCTATGTATAATATATATATATTATACCAGTGACCCAAGTCCGAACCGGTTAACCGGCTTAACCTTTGTGCAACTTGAATTAACGTTTTATACGGTACGGTATAGGCATCACATTATTTGAGTTTTTGAACTTTTTTTTTGGTACGGCGGTTAGAAATTTCTGCCAAAAATCGTCTGCGGCGTGATTGGCAGAGGACCCGCGACCCGGCCATTAAACGTCAGCTTTATATATTATATATTCAAAAATGAAATACGCAAATACAGGCAATCGGAATGGGACCACCTCTTTACCACAACGTTAAAATTCGAAAACAAGACAATATACTAAACAAACCTCAACAAAATCAACCATTGAAAACACTAACTGGAACCAACATTTATGGCATCCAACCAAAGACCGAATTTTTCGCAGACTCAATTCCGAAATAACCCAGGCCGACAAATCCAGGAATTGTCGACTCCACACCGTATACTTGATCAAATTGTATCTACTAAATACCTACTACTTTTACCGAACTTTTAAACAAATTTTACCGCTCCTAAAATAAAGTCATCAAATTTTTCTAGAATTTGCTGACAAACATATAATATAAGGATCACTATTATTTTTTTTTAATAAAAATGCCGCCCTTACGTAAGTGCTGCTCTAAGCTGGTCCCTAGCTCGCCTATAGGTACCTCGAACAGGTCCTGCCTACTCAATACTCCAAATTCAAATTTTCGTTAGTTTTCCAAAGCCCGTCGCAAGTTACGACAATCGTGAAAAAATTGGTTTTCTTTGCCTTAATATACTTCTACAGGCGCTCTTGTAACGAGCCGCACGTATACACGCGTATAAACGGACAAGAACAAATTATATTTCGACCTGTCGGGTTTCATATTACAATATATTGTGTATTTCGTGTACGCAAAACGTGTACGAAACGGTCCAAATTCGACGAAACCGTAACCGTGTTCACGATATACCTATCTGCAGTAGGTACCTATATAATAATAATAATGATAATTAATAGTACCTACAGATATTCCCGCGGAATTTCGAACTGCACGAAATTCAATAGTACACCTAAATTATTGCTGTAAGTATAGTGAACAAAATATCTCAGGTTTTTTTTTTTACGGCTGTATTGTATATAATGTGTATATACAGTGTCGTATATAATATAGTCGTCACTATATTTATTTATGAATATTTGTGTCAAGTGCGGCTGTCGTCGTGCCACGCAGTCATCGTTGTATATAGCCCGAAATAAAGGCGACGACGAAGCGACGTTTACCAATACAATATAAATAAATACAAATGGAGGTGACTTTACGGAAACGTTTAAATTGACGTAGCAAACGTGCATTTATGGGTGTCCTTAGTCCACATTCCATAAGAGCTCAAGTCCCTACCAGCACCTATATATGAGACGTGTAGAACTATATCGGCCCAAACCACAATAAATCAAATTGCTTTTTATTTGAAAATTTGTCGCACAATTATATTTTCTTCCAGTAACGAAATGGCCTAACACTCAAAAAAAAAAAAAAATCATTCCCTAGACAGCAACTCATAATTCGTTTAGTCATTAACATTTTAATAATTAACTTGGGGGCGAAAATGGCTTAACCCATACATTATATTAAAATATTATGTATAATATATGGATATACCCAACATATTATTTATGTATTATTAAACTTGTTTAAGCAAGTAGGTAGGTACCTATTGAATATTTTGGTGTTGAGTTACTTGTAGAATTATTTATATGTATAAATAAATACCCAGTTTCTACAAAATAATTTGTTTTTATTTAACAAATACTACTACTGTAGTTGTTTAACACTGAAGATGAAAACATTGTTTTCGAAATACGTATTTGTTAAATAAAAACAAATTATTTTCTAGAAACTGCAGGGTATTTATTTATACATACCTATTGAATACATGACATTTTGTATCTGTTGTAGGCAGTGCAACTGAGTTTATATTCTTCAAATTTAGCTTAGCTTTTAAACTACTGGGAAATTCAAGAAATGCTATATGTATAGGGTACCATCTACAGTCGATTTCATATCAATATCATACTATCGCCAAAGATCCTCCTCGGCTCCTTCTGGTAGTAAATTTGTTAACAGAAAAAAAAAAAATAAACATCATTGTAAAACCACTAGCTCCCTCACTACTCTCAGAATCTAAAATGAGAAGTGGGTATATGCCGTATACCCTCCACTACATCCCTGGATGTACTAGGGATTTATCCAAGATATATCCAAGAATACCTTGATTACCATTATTTTCATGGACATCTTTTTAAAAATTAATAAAGTACAAATATTTGTGGGATGGCTTTTAGATGTACTAAGGATTTGTCCAATAGATATCCCGGGACACCGAGTGTTATCTGGGAAACAATAATTTTGTACATATTTATTTTCAACAATTTTGTAACATCAAATGAATTATACAAATTTATGTTCGAAATATCACTTCAAATTAACATTTATAATATATTATTAACAAGGCCGTATTTAGATTATATTTTCGGAGTGGGTTCAAAATATATTTTATAATTTTATACAATAGGAACATATTGAATTTGTGTTTTGTCTATCATATAACGATTTACCGGATTTATAGATTTTGAAAACAGATTTGAATTTATTAATAAATTATCTTTTAATATAATTTTTTAAATTTTTAAATTTTTATATTCAATATTTTAATATTTAGTGGACTAAAATTTAGCAATATTCAATTTAATATAACTAATTTAAAGAATAAATATAAAAAAATTAAAAATCAATGAAAAAAGGGAGTTTCCAACCAAAATATTTGCGGACAATTCAATCAACGACCTACATAAATAGGTTTCTTGTTTTTGTATAAAATTCGTCACAGAGAACCGTCTTGAAAATTATATTCAACTATAATTCAATATAATTAAAAAAAAAAAATGATGATTATTTATTTTTAGCAAGTACAAATTAAAGGTATAATGATTTAAAAAAATATATATTTTTGTAATATTGTCTTTGATAATAATTTGTATAACTGCGTCAATGTTTTTCCGCATACCTACCTGTATCCATTATTATTTTATGATACAATCTACATAGATAAGTATATGTTTATAAGTGTTGTGGTTCATTAATCGATTGGTTATAACTTATAATTAAAAATATTGATATTTATGCAAACAGCCATAATATAGTTTACATAAATAATTTATCAAATGTTGGAGATATTTCGGAGGGGGTCCAGATACGGTTTTGGTTATAAAACTTAAAATGTACAGTGGACATTCCAATCATCACAGTCGTATTAAATGTACGTTGTACTTACATTTTATAGATGTTTAAGTACTTTTTTTCCATGATTATACAATTACCCGAGACTGCACGCGACGGTGGTTTTCGTGTGTTCAACAACGATTATGTTTTTTTATATCGATATATTATATGCATGTATAATGTACACCGCACGGATATATTATAATATACTATTAGACATTAGTTATTATACTATATCTTGATTTTACCAACTCGTATTCATATAATATGTAGATCTCCGTTTCATACATAAGTATGCAATACAGACAAAAACGGTTTTATTGTTTATCGTTCGTGTACAAATGCATATATTATGTATATATTTTTTAATTTTGTTTTATATGTATTTCACAAAAAAAAAAATATATATATATATATGCATATAATGGTACTTATTGATTAATTTTATTTACAAATTCGACTGGAAAATGTTTTAACTGTCATGTTATTTAAAACGCTGTTCGTGTAACTTTTTTTGCTGAATTAATATCACATAAAAAGGTTTTATATATAATATAACATACACCTAATACGACAATATTATTATATTGGTACGTTTTATCAAACAACGATACCTGTACTCGACTGTCGTTACATTAATTGATCATTGTTGTCTGTCATTGGCTATTTAAGTCTAAAACGGTGTTTATATTATTTACATACATATTCAATAATGCATCGAATATTGATATACCTATTAAAATAAATTTAAGTTACCAATACAAAGGAGAAAACAACACTAATTGTGAACTTCAAAAGTATTCCCAAAACTTTTAGAATTTTACTTACCTTATGTATTTTGTATAGCTACAACCAAGACCGTCCCGAGGGAAGGAGAAAATTCACCTCAGAAAATGAGTCGGCAAAATAAGATCAATCGTCGATAAACCGGTACATTTTTAAATATTGTAGTTCAATTTGCAAGTTAGTGAAAAACGGGAAAAAGTCTACGACTCTTTTTTTGTTGTTGCTTATTTGGCATTTAGTCAGTAACTTTTTGTCGGAAAATTACAGGAAAAGTTAATGACCATTTTTGCTTTTTAATTTTTTTGGGGGACACTTTTCCCCCTTCAATATATTTATTTTGGACGCCCTGCAGGCTACAACATTGCAGTTGGTCGACGGGACTGTTTTTTTGTAAATCGTTTTGACATACATAATATGTCAAATGTGGAAATATAGCACTAAATATGGAAATAAAGTGGCGTAATTATTAGACTGAATTTCAGTTGTTGCAAAACGTATTATTTGAAAAATAGGCATAAACTATATACAGATACACCTGATACACCTATAGACATCTACATCCATTACTCATTATACACTTGATAATAATAGGTATTACCTACTCTATTGTACTTGTGTATACTTACAAATTACAATAGTAAATACTAATATAGTTACTTATAATCGTCAATCTTTCAGTATCGATATGCCTAAAGAATAATTCTAATATCAATATAAACTATACAACTATGTCAACTATACCTGTACACACTAATTCAATTTCATGATTTTATACGGATATATTATTGATATTGGTTATTGACAATTTAAAATTTGTTTAACTGAAATTAGTTTGATATGTAATGTACGCTGAGTAATTTGTGATTTGGTGATTCGAATAGAATGATTATCGAATATAATATACTTTGATTTTATATTATAGACATTAATTATTGTAAGCTGTATGTAGATAAGTTGGCAAAATAATACTTTTGAAAATCTGAAATTTGGTTTCGTAACCTAGCAGTTAATGACGTTATATGATTACATGAAGAGATAACCAATGGGTAAAGTTCCGGAGGTTTTTTTTAGCAAAGTATACGGTAGTCGGTAACCATTCGGGTTAAGGTTTAGTAACCTAACCTAACCTATGACCATTACACGCATGCTCTGTACATATTATATTTATAATATAGTATTCGTTATGATATTATAACGCACGAAATATATTGTGATTCTTTTCGTTATACACATTGTAACTTGAAAAACAATAATCGTTTAATGCTCTTCTTCGATCGCATTCTGTTAGTCATTTCAACTTTAACATTGTTCAGTTTCTATCGGTCCACTGCTGCAGGCACCCGCGTATACATTATCGTGAGACCTCAGTCACGTAGGTCTCGAACCAACGTACGGTAATAATATGCGCGGATACTTCTTATATATTATATTACTGTCAATTCATATACAAATATTATTTTGATTTTTCATTATACATTTATAGGGTTTGTTTTATGTATAACATGTAAATGCTACTGGGCGACTGGTATTATTATGTTTGGCCTTTTTTTTTTTTTTACATAGTAAATTTAACTTGTTTTGGGTCCCTCAAAAATAGAGATCATTTCATTTAAGAGAATCATCATAATTTATAATGTAGGTACCTACCTAATAAGTGATAACTAAGTGGTGTATAAGTATTTCTATTTTAATTAGTATTTATAACTATAATACATTTTTAATTTTCCAACAATTTAAATCATCTTAAACTATAGCTTAATTTTGTAAAATTGTAAAAATTATGTACCTATCTAGTCAGAATCTAGATCCATAATATAGACTATATACATATTATATTATATTTAAGTAGATATCTATAGAAATCGCTGTCCAATCTATGTGATATAATATAAATATATGCTCCCACTTTCTTTCTGTTCGCTTTTAAGATGTCGATAAAATCATTCTGGAATCATTATATTTTATGTTATATATATTATATTTTATACTCTCTCGAAATTAAGAAAATATTTTTAATAATGTTGATTAATTCTTTAAAACCTATTGATATAGGTACCTACCAATGTATACTTTTAATTTTTACATTTTACAATGTTTACACATTTGTGCTACATTTATGCTACATTAAATTTTAAATTAAAATCAACTCATTTGAAACTGTAAACAAAAAAGTAAAAAATGATTATTTGATAAAATGTAAAAAAAAGTACCTACTTATATCTTTTTATTTTAGATTTTAAATAGTTTACCAATATGACTGCAAGTATTTTTTTCCCCAAATCCAAAACCAGACAACCACATGACATTTATTACGATTACCCACATGTAATATCCTCTCCATAAAGCATATAGGTGCCTATAATAATTAATGGTCTGGAAAATATGTGATTTTCTAAATCAGCCACTTACAGTTAGTTATCATTAGTGTTTGCGTGCAGTTCATCGTTCATGACATATAGTTTCATACTCTGTATTATTATAGTTGTGTTTCCTAAGTACGTGTATCTATTGTTTGAAATTAAATTTAATATTATGGAAATTACAACATATAACAAAGGTGATTTAAAAGGCTGTTTTGATGGGTACCTATATGTATATCATAAAATAGTAAATACAAAGTAAAAAATAGAATCACATAGCACTGTGTGAAATCAAATTCATTAAAATGTCCTGGAATTTAAAAAAAATGTATGGATAGTTCAGAACCACATCTATCAACACAATATGTCATCTTGTACCAAAGTGACAGCGAACAAATAAATATCACAAAATGCATAAATGTTACAAATTATCTTAGTAAATAAATGTGCAAAAAAAAATTCATTTCCTGATCTACATATAATAAATGTTGACTTTGAGAAAGCAGTAATTAACGCTATTAAAACAGTACTAGGTGAAGATGTGGAAGTCCAGGGATGTTTTTATTATCTTTGCCAGAGCACCCATCAGAAAATATAATAATTAGGACTGGAAATGTTGTATTGGTCAAATCAAGATTTTTGTCATTTTTTGGTATGTTAGATAGTTTGGAGTTTCTACCTATAAACGATATTGATAAAGGTACCTATTTAATATATATCTATATATTTTTTTAAATTATTCAATCATTTTATTATTAGAAATTAGAATTTAATTTGTATATAATTATAATTTTTCAAAGTTTATTACATTTAAAAACATTATGCCTCAAGAAACAACAGACTTAGTGCAATACTTGTGGTGTCGTATAAAATATTTGGAAATAGCCAAAATGGAATTTTGAGATTGCGGAAAACATCACCTCTACATTCAAAATCAGTATGAAATTTAAGTGAAGCAACTATGACAGATAGAGATCGAACAAACAATGTACTTATGTGAGGGATGGAACTATCTCAAACATAGTAAATAATAATTAATATTGAATTTTAATAAAAAAAAATATATATATTCATAAGGTTACTTATAAGCATCCAACAATTTGGACATTGCTTAAAAAAAATCGAATAGAATATGTTTCAGATGAAATAAAAATAGCTCAGCTTTAATTAGCCACAATCAATCTACCCTGAAAAAACACAAAATTTGTGAGTAGGTAACAAACACTGAAAAATTTATATGAAAAGTAGTCATATGGTATTACTAGGGATATTCCTAATTTTCTAAATATTTTTTTATAATTTAATCTAAGTGAAATTTTTTTTTTCTAAAGTTCCAACTTTAAGATAAAAATCACAATAAATTCGTAAAATTTTGCAATACTAACGATAACTGTTTATCATACCAATCTTGTTGATTCCTTTTCCCTCCAATTTTTGTTATTTGATTAAAAATTGAAAGTACAAAATATATTGATTGACTTGTAAATAAGTTCATAGATTACGAAACATATTCAGTATCGTTAAATATACTATTTTCATATAATTTAGAAAACATGTTGTAAATCTACAATGTGTCTGGTTAAAATATGCCTGTAAAGTATAATAAGAAAAACAAAAAATTACAAACACTTCATAACTTTATATCTTTTGCATATTTTTGAATTCGGTTTGTGGCACATGAAACTAGACTCTGGACCATTCATTTCTCAGACTTAACATTTTTTTTATAAATCTGCATTACTTTCATAATAATAAATACGCTTTTTCAATACGTAATAACATTTCTATACGATAAGAAAAATTGACAGAAATTGAAAATTTCAAGTATACATTAGTATAAAGTTGGTAATATTTTCTTAATTTCGATAGAGGGGATACAGCGAATATTCTCCCATAAACATACCCCCGAACCCAGTTGACCCTACCTAAGTAAATGGTAATATAAAAATTTTTGAAAAAAATCGTAATATTTGGATATTTTGACCGAACACCCTCCGGTTTAGCATCCGGTAAGCTGTTATTGATTCTAAAATCGTCATTATTTTTTAATAATGAAAATGTAATTTCGTAATTAAAATGAATATTAAAATGAAATATTTCCTATCAATAAAAGTATTGCGCAATTATAAGTTTGGCGAGACGATATTACCTATGTACATATATTTATATTTTATGACCTGTGGCGAGACAAACCAGCCACCAGCTATTATAATAGTAGGTATGTTCATAACAATGCCAAGAAAATAAAAATATTTAATGAACTATGCAAATTGTAATACTAATTTATTTATTTATTATATAAAGAAATTATTGATATATTATACGAAAAACATCAAGGATTTTTTGTGTAATATTGTTGTGTGGTGCTGTAGCGTATATATTATAGTGTAACAAATTGAAATTGCAAGATAAACTATAATAATCAATTATAGCCCATAGGTATACCTGTACCAATATAATACTTTGTACATGTTTGTAAGTATAGAAAAAACTGTTATACATTTCTACATGTATGCCGTAGATCTGTGATAGTTTTAATATACGTAAGTCGGTTATCAGGTTATACTGTTAAGCGTTATGTTTATTTATACATAAACAAATGCATTAGGTAGTATTGTTACAAAGAGCAAGGTTAGATCTAGACTTCTCGTTGAACTGTACCAAGCCAACCCAACATTATGCCTGGTATGACATTTCTCAATTGTAATTAATAATATAGATATCTGTATTTCATAATAAATTATCGTATTGGGAAAACAGATTAACCACACGCTCTCTGGTGGATAAAACTCTAGTTATTCTAATCGGGTAATATATTATTATTTTCTTGTGCTGGTTGTGCATTTGCGAAGTTGCGATCCAACGTAATTTTATTATTAATATACGATGTACTCTTTTTATTATATACTATGACACAACAAATAAAAATTAGTAATAAAAACAAAAAATATAATAGTAAACATTAATAAACAGTTTTTAAATTGTATAGCACATGTTTTGACACTTTTTAAATATATTGTTTAAAATAATCTACTAAAAAGAGAAAAAGCATTTCAATAGGCAGTGTTGTAATGTATTTGAATACAAGTATTTAAATACATTTTGTGTATTTAAAATAATTTTTAAATACAATCAAGGAGAATTTAAAAAATATTTTAAACACAATTTTTTTTTGTACTTTTGCAAAAATGTTAATACTTTAATTTAATAAAATTACTTTTGAATTGAAGTGAAAATTGGACAACAACAAAAATGAGCAAAATGACTGACTGACACAAATTTTGAAATAACTATGTACATAACAAATTTTATTAAAATTAGTTAGGTTTTATTTAAAAATTGACTTATATTTTGAATACCTACAAAGAAATGTGTCTAAAACGATGTTTATGACATTATTGTAATATCTCTGTTAAATATTTTATCGCATAAACTTAGTTTTAGTGTAGATAATTTCAATATTTAATTACTTTAACATATTAAAAAAACATTTTTCTAGTTTCGTAGAGTAGAACTTTGATATTTTATTTTACTTTATTTTAAACAATATACCTATTTATTACCTACTATAAACAATACTTATTATTCAAGTGGGTATTTGTCATTTGTGTTAGTCAAACTTTATAGGTATGTAGGTATATAACCTAATATATAGGTACGATAGTAATTTGTATAGTATTTATATTTATATTTCGATAGTTTTTCAATTGTATTTTAAAATACATATTTGAATAATTTTTAACAAGTATTTAAATACATTTTTAAAATATTTTTTACAATACTGTCAATAGATACCTAACTATATTATATTGTAAAAAATATTTTTATTCATAATATATAATACAATTTAGTATAATTATTATTAATAACAAACTTAAGTTAATTACCTTAATTAATTTTCCACATAATACAATTTTGTTTTGAGTTAAGTATTTGCTCACCTTCAATGGCATTATCGAACTAGTATTGCAATTAGCATATTCAAATATGTCTTTTAAAGGTAGTGCTATTGTAAATTAAAGGTAATCGTATTATTATGTACAATAATGTATTAATGAAAATATTAAGAAAATAAATACATACGCATGAACTAAAATATATTCTGTGCTTATAATAGTATTAACGCCTATCATTTGGTAATATAAACATAATAATGATAAATTGATAAGCCGAATAGAACGGCCATTTTGTAAATACTACAGTGCTGTGGTGGTAATCTGTTTTCTCATTACTCAAACAATAAATATTTGCAGCTATATAGATGATAGTAGGTAGGACTATTATAGAATATATAGGATATTATATGAACTTTAATGTTTAATTTTAGATTTTTAGTAGAGCGAAAAATTTATTAATTTTACAATGTTTATTTTGTTTTTCCTGGAAACAACTTTTCGGAACGTCAGGTAGGATTTCTGGAGTAAAGCGATTTTTAAATGCGAATTCGTTCTACATTGTACTTTCCAGACATCATTTTTTCAATTTTCCCAGTAGTTTTCTTAAGCGTAAAGAAAAACTACCTGTTATAACGGAAAATTATTTATAAATGGAAAAATAACAAATAAAGTTGCTATGGTTATTAGGTACTATACACTATATTGTACCTATATATTTTACTAAAATGATAAATATGGCGATGTCATAAGTATACAAATTTTTTTTCCAGTACTATATAATATTACATCGAGCTCCGTTCAAAATCGTTTTATGGAAAGCAATGATTTATTAGTGCATTCAAATTGAATAGGTACACTTATCGGTCACTATCTGCAGTATACTCTACCCGACTTGTTGCCTTAAAAAAAAGAATTAAATTTTCAAATGTTTCAATATCAAAATAAAATACATCAATCATTTATCGGTATTTTTGTTTTTTTATTATATTAACCATTAACCGTGCAGGTGTTTCTATTGTAACGAATTTTATGATTGCAACAAATCATTCTTCGTACAATCGCGAGTCGTAGGTAAACACTTACTATATTGACAATAGTAGCTATCGTCATTTTTATTTAAAACGGTTTTTACTTGAATTTTTTATGTATATATTTTTTTTATTCATATATAGCTATAGATTATAACCTATATGTACATAACATATTAATATTTGTATGAGGCTCTATTAATCTAAATTCCGAAAAATCCATTTCCACATATATACCTAAATCTAACGCTGCACTCTGCAGTATTTCACTTAGAATACAAGAATTTCGATTACAGTACATTAATTTACTGTACGTATGATGTGTATACTATGCAATATAATATAATGTAATAATGGCAGCGATGTGTGAAATTTGTTGTTTTTGGGGCGTCGGGCGTCGCGGAGGTCGTTTTGTCGATTCACAGTCAAAACTTGTGGTCATCTCGAGTTTTGCGAACACATACAGCGATCAATCACCGGTGCCAATCCATTTAGAAGGAAAAACATTAAATGTTTTATTAAAATTAAATAAACGAATTTCAAAATAACTAATAAAAATAACTATAAAAGTCTATGGCCAACACGACTACTCGTACGGCGCGATAGTGTGCCTCGTCGAAGAGTCGGCGAACGAAAGACAAGGTCGTTGGTGCCAGCCGTTGAGCGATAGGGTCAACGATGGTCCGACGATGGTCCGACATGGACTACGGAGTATGTGTTCCAGTATATATTTCGGGGAATTTTCTTTAGGCGACAGTAGTGATGATAAAGAACTGCTCTTAAGAGGACATCGCACTGTAAATGTTTAACGGTAAAAACATGTTTACGCAAAACAAATGAAATGTCATTTTAAAATAATTTTAGAGTTAAAACATTATTATAAGATTGATAGAAAACAACATTTTGGAGATAACCACATCAGCCTTTTTTTTTTTTAAATAATATGTTTAAAAAAAGTTACAGTGTCTTAAAAATGAGGAGAAAATAGTTACCTTCGATAACAATCTTAATATTTAGAAAATTGTAAAACCCCAATGAGGTTATCTCTAAAATGTTGTCATATACAAATTTTATAATAGGTGTTATAACTTTAAAATCACTTTGAAAAACCATTTCATTTATTTTGCGTAAACGTATTTTTAAACAAATATCGTGATTACACTACAATAAAAAAAAATAGTACTGACGCGGGACTATTTTTTAATTACTTTTAAATTATATTAATATATATTTTGACTGTTAGATTCTTATTTTACTTCAAATATCTAAAACATTGCCTATACAGAACCCCTTACAAATGTGGTGTGCCACGTCCTCTTAAAGATAATACAAGGCACCAGCTGCAGTGGCGTATAGGCCGATGTAGGCGATAATATTCGCTGCATGAAAACCATTATTATTTTGTTAAATAAATTTTAACTGAAATTAAATAACCCAACTGTTATAACTTAAGCTCCATTTCCCCAGCACTCCCACCTTTGAATTTGAGGTCAAAATAATGACCAATCGTTTGTACCTCGTTTGTACCCGTTTGTACCTCAAGTCCCGTCGTTTGTACCTCAACGGTATTTTAGTTATCCCTGTTTTACTTGTGGAGCATATGGAGTATTTTATTTCAGAACTGTGTACTTATTTAAATTTAATAATTTAATATTAGTTAATATTACATAACTATTACCATTTCCCTATCATTATTTCCTAATATTTGTTTATACGAAAAAATAAATAATATTCGTTTCTCATAGTAAAAATTTATAACGTATTGACGTTGTTGACTATGATTATTCATTGTATGATGTAATTTGTACAATATTGTATAACAAGATTCAAGGCCGGAAGAAAGGCATATTTTTTAAAACAAAAATTATATTATTGTTCTATAATTTACTCGTATAATGTATTACAATATTAACATTGACATTACGTTCCTAGTAAATAAAGTATAGACATTTCAAAATTTAATTCAATTAAATCAAGCTTAATATACTTTTATAATACTGAAATACATTTTGTTAAATACCTACATGTTAAAATGTAACGTTCGTAAAACCAATGTCACCCAATGGCCAATTATTCAAAATATACTAAAATACTAAAAATACAAAATAATACTAGACGACAATAATATTATATAGGTACTTTACTACTTGACAATTTTGCCGCCTAGTACAGTAGTTAAAATATATGTGCGAAGCATCAAGCCGCCACATGAATAATGGATAAAAATTATTTTCAATTTAATGACGAAAAAAATTTACGCAGTGGTAAAAAATTGTCTATTTATAAAATGAACATAAAAACGTTATAGAGATGAATATTAGTTCCTTTTACATTTAAAAATATTTTATTTACCTACTATATCAATAAATATTTAACAGCACGTATGAATACTATTATTATATTTTTGTTATCATTATCTGGTATTTGATTTATTCTTTACACGTCATATATAAAGCACTTTTCATTTTTAATAAATTATTCGTTCTAATTTCTAATATACAATAATTGCCATCAAGTGTAATTTAATAGCAGATACGAGTTTTATGCAGAAATCGAAAACAGAGTGTTAGGGATTTTAGACTTCTAAAAAATTGTATTATGCCTTCTAAATCACACTTTTATATTTATCAGGCTGTATAAACATTTTCTGTTTACCGCGGTGTGAATTTGCCTGGTCGTTCCACACTTCCTTTTCATCGAGACCGGAAAAATACCACGAACAAATGATGACTACACCTCGACCAACGACGACGACGTTAATAAGTATTATAATAACAATATTGATTGGGAAGGGGGGGAGATTCGTATAATTTACGATCGACGATAATTGATAGGAAAACACTCGATGAACTCTATGGGATTTTACAGCTCTTTGCCCCCGAGCCGTTGTTTTTTAGAATGTTTGTTTTGAAAATCGAATAATTGAAATACATATAGTCATATTGTACACTTGTTACTGCAGTGCGACATCGGCCCTCGAGGGACGAATATATCCGACTATCGTCGGATATATAATGTAGGTGCGTTAAAATAGAAAAAAAAAATAAAAAACACCTAATAAATATCACCGAAATAAAATAATTATTAAATCATCGGAACCGTGGCCCCGTAGGTCACATCGATATACAAGTATATATTATACATTATACGTACCTATTATGCATTTGTTATTTTTAATAATTGAAACATTCGGTAACAAAATGATCTATGTTATAGTCGTTTTTTTCGAATAATTTAATACATATAGGTATATACATTTTTTTTTAAAAATATTTTTAATGAGGCTCTTCTACGCTTCGTATAATTTATACTGCAGTATACCGCGAGGTTGCTAATTTGTCCTTACGTAGAACACGCGTCAAAATGTGCAGCCTCTCGTGGGAATATTATAGATACCTACATTAATAACTCGGTCCGTTTTTATACTAAATTTATAAGCCTATATATTATATACTTATAACATGTTTTTTAAGTCACATAATACGACAAATCAATGATTTCAAATTAAATTCTTTGGCAGTATCTATTCCACAGAAAAATGTCAATTTAATGACATAGTATTGAAAAATCTTACTTAAAAATTATATTCAAAATAGTTATATTAATTATAATGGTCATATATTTTTTTTAGCAACTTAAACTTAAGTGCTGTACTATTTTTTCTATACAAGAAATAATAATATACGAGTTATAACGTAGGTAGATGAAACCATATATAAATATAGAAAAATCACTGCTGGCTAGTTATCGATATACGAAAATTATAATTCAAATCTGATTAAGTTTGAACAAATGATGCGAATAGGGCTGGCGGGATAGGTGGGGTTTAGAGGGCTGTGACGACCGCGCACACTCAGGAAATAGGTCGGCAAAATTAAGTCCAGACGATACAGAAAAAAGTTGAAATTTTTACTTATTAACTTTTTTGGGATAATAAGTCGGGGAAATTACATTGACGACCCTCACAAATATTTTTTAGCATCAGTACTGGATGCGAACAGCTTCTATAGTATTTATTTTAAACATGACTGCAGTTATATATGTATTATGTATAGAATTTTGTGCAATTGATATAATTTGTTTTTAAATTAATGAAAAAAAGTAAAGTACAGACGCGCATAATGGTCACTTTGAAGGTTTTAAAAATGAGATTTATTTAAAATATTTCTCCCCGTTTGTAAATGGTAACTGTTTTAAAATCATGTCATAAAATTAAAATCACGCAGCTGCAGTAGCAACGAAAAAAAATCTAATTCATAGTGATTGATTTACCATGGACATTATGTTACAGGTTTTATGAAACACACTGTACCTATAATATAATATCGACGATATTGTAATTGCCGTGTAATTACATCTACTCGCATGCCATCAGAAGGACCACACTCATGGTGTCATACGACTCGTATAATATTCAATTACACGTGTACGGCGGCCGTCGATCGATTATTGTGAATTATCATCCAGCATCCCGTTATATGGAATCGATGCTTATGGAATAACATGCCTATAATAAATATCTTCTTTGACAAAATATGTTAATAATCTATACCAAAGTCCGAATACCAATTATCATGGGCCTTGGCGTATTAATAGATGTATGATATTTTCGAGAATTTTGACTCGATCAATAAATAGTTATTTATTTTATTTTATTTTTTTTTTTTTGTAGTAAAATACCAATTAATCGGAGACATTATTCGATACAAAATTAATTGTACATCAAGCAAAATTTACGCAACACCAGATATTATATAATATATATATATTATAGCCTTGTTATGATATCTTAAAGATAAAAATTGGTCACATTAATAATATACATATAACGTATAAATAAATACAGAAATGTCAACAACCGTCCACCACATTTCAATTAAAAACGCGTAAACAAACATTATAATATTAAAATGTATGAATATAATAGTTTCAATTCCGAGATGGTGAATGCCAATCAGTGGCTGAAAACGGTTACGCTGGTAATCTCAAATAATATGATTGATAAAAATCCGTTTTATCACGCATATGATTAATTATTGTATGATAACCTAAAATTGTTTTATTACGGTAACAACTGAAAAAAAAATTATTGTTTTAATTTTTTCGACGTTTGTAATATAATTACAATGTTCTTCGAAAAATGAATGGTAAGTGTTTACTTAATTTTATAATAATATAAGTTAGATATCCAAGGACCCACATTAACACGCACACAAAATTTCATTAAAATCGTTTAGGATGAGTTTGAATACCTACTTACACACAGACAGAAGAAATATATATACAATTATACAAAGATAATTCTAATAATATAAATAGATTGGTCCAAATCAAAAAAGTAACGAAAATCAACTTTGACACAAAAAAACCAAACAAATAACATTCCAAGTCACTTCATGGACAGCGATATATAATAAAAGGAAATGGTTCGACTAGCAAAATCAAAATACCGGTGCGCACGCCAATGTCTATATATAGGTACATATTTGATATTGTTATAGTTTTCTAAATTTTACATAGATACTTTATTTGAAATTTTCACCATTATTATTATTATTATTATTATTATTAAACAATTATAATGGTTTTCAATTTATGACGATATCATGATGAAAATTTTACCGAATATTGATTTATATTAGTAATATTTCCTATATAGTTATAAAATACACTTATAATATAATATTAAGCTTATTGGGGCAACGTTATAGATTTATAATATTGATGGCCGATAGGATCTTCTAGAGAGCCTAGATAATAAAAATTATCTAGGCTCTCTAGGATCTTCTATTCGTCACAATCGCGTTCCGAAAAAAAAATCCATTCGCAATCGTGTTTCACTGTATAAACTGTAGGCGCCTCCTACCTAAAGATAAAGAAAAATACTTTGTTAATTAATATCTCTGTTTAAGGAGGTGTAATTACGTATATGCATATAGTATTATTATTATTATTATTATTATAGTATATCTAGCCGTATATAAATAATTATTTACCGACTGAAATTCAATCGAATTATTTTTTGTTTTTCTATCGGTATCTGCAGAAGAGAAAGGAAAACAACGAATTTTACATTATTATAATCGTGGGTATGACACGTCCGAATGCCGAGTAAAATATTAATATTAACTGGCGTCGCTGCACATGTGAACGGTATGGCCAGCGGGGCGGGGCTATTGTTCAGGAAAAATAAAACCTATTACCGATCCGTTTCGTCTTGTGGGACTCGGAGACTTCATATGTGGTCAACTACGGTTTAATATTTTTTGTATGGGATGATCTTTATCGGTCCATGGACATTAAAATATTATCTAGTGCCCCAGAGATGATGATACCCACAGCGTCGAATTTTCGTCAGTCCGAGGCCTCGGTTTTTCATGGAGAACGAAAAAAAAAAAACAGTATAACACACACACACACACACACGCCGGAATTTAATAATAATATAATTCGTAAATATACCGAATATTATGTAAAAAGAACCTCCTCCGGTCCTCGGGCGATTTTCGGGTCGATTTTTGTTTTCCGTTTTTTTTTTTTTTTTACTGCGCTGACCCCGGCCGACCTCGTGTACAAAAATTCCCATATCACAAACGTCGCAGGGCGTATCTTCGTGCCCCGGAGCGTCAGCGTACTAATTGTTTACTGTAACCTACCATTTAATTTCCGCGCCAGGGAAACAACAAGTTGCCGGTAATATCTACAATATTATGATCCACGCGGATCATACCGATTTGTACATTGTATACAGGGTGTATTACTAGCATTGTTCCTCGCTAATAAATTACTATTCTGTACCCGGATTGTGCCCAATCGATTGTTTATATACGTACGTACCACTTGACAGAATAATTCTTATTTCAACGTTGTTACTTCAAAAACTTGGTTCGAACAAAGTACGACTTTAAAATTTCAATTGGGAGTCCGCGGGCATACCTATATCTATATTTAATTTTTAATTGTTAATCACTGTGTAAGTATCTATTGAAAAAAATTATGCCGAATCATACAATATAAGATATGGGTAAGTTGCGACAATTTAAAGTTGTAAACTATATTGTATTTATAATGTTTACTAATTAATTCTTAATTCTTACAAAATTTAATTCGTTTAATAATTAATACAAATCAGCAATTTTAATGACTTTTCATTATGATTTAATTTATCTGCTGATTGTTATAGACTATAGGCGTGTCAATTAAATGATTCAAAAGATCAAGTTTAAAATAATATGTACAAAGTACAAAGTTTTAGTCAAATTTAGTCAATATTAATAGTGTAATAAAAGTCGATAGGTAGTTGATTATTTTGTAAAAGATGAATGTCGTCAGTTTGAAAACATTTTGCTATGCCTATTTATTAATTTATTTTATTTTTTTTTTAGCTATTTAGTATTTTTGTATAATTATTAATTATATAATCGTAAAATCATTGTATCAAAATACAGTTTTTAGGTTTCTAAACATAAGTTTAAAGACCTTATATCCCCGTTGTGTCCTTCCGTTCGTCGGTCCATCAGTACGTCACCCTGTCCGTAGTTACTAGTACATAATTACGATTGTTGATTAGGTTACCAGGAAGATGGATATTACTCGTAATTTTATAATTTTATATTTTTGTCTAAAATACGTTTAGAAACTGGGAACTTAGCACGGTCGTATATAGAGTGGGCTTTCCTAACTTTTTTTTATTGCAAGATCAGTAGTCAAATATACAGATTTTCATTTGAAGTTTTGAAGTAAAAATGTTGAAAAATCATATGACTAAGCACAATCATAATACATAGGTATATACATATTATAGTATGTAGTCGGGGGTCTAGAGGTCATAAATGAGAGGAGAAGGTACAGCCTCTTATTCCTCATTGGATCCATGCCTCAATATTAGTTAAACTTAAAACATATACTTAATAAAGAAAACTGTCTGCTGAGTTATACATCTCGAACAACATTACAGGAAATCCACCCTGTATATATATATATATATATATATCGTATTATTTTCTATTATCGCCGTATTATGATTATTATTTCAATGAACCATCGTCGGATTCTGATGGCGCACGTCACGACTATGCACATGATGACTTAATTCATAAACCTCCGAGGTTTTTCGGTCACGAAATCCGATATATACGATATTACTTAATCGTCCCGATCGCGACGTGTCGGAAAGCACCGGAGATGATTTAAAATTTATTATAATAAACGACGAGACGGCGCGTGGCAGGGGGCATCGTGTATATATAGGTATAAGTATTTTATCTTAATTTTCTCGCCTGCACGCCACTAGAGAGGGAGTAAAATCGTTTGATTGATTCATGAAAATATAACACATTATCTATATTGTAATACGTATACACTCTAAAATCAAACTTCTTTCATTTTTAACGTCGACAGAGACTTCAAAATTTAAATTATAAAAAGTAATATATGGCACTAAAAAATGGGCATTTTTTGTATAAACTATTAGAATTAATGTTTATTGCATAAGTTTAGCCAAGGGGACCGAAATTTATAATATCAACATTTCATATACGTGGTACAAAATTTAAATAACAATATACCTATCACCCAGGACTATGGTCGTAAAAAGAGCAGAGGGTATACGCATTAGTTTATACCATATATGCTGTATTCACATTTCATTTATATTATATCCAGTATAGTATTATAGACCCGTGGTGGCGAACCATGGCACATTGGTCAAATTTCAGTGACACGATGAAAAAATAGAACTTTTAAGATTGTCTTTTATTTAAAATTATTAAGAATAGTTTACAAAATGTTGGTGCTTGAACGAAAAAAGATGGTTCACCGCCTCTGCTATAGGCTATAATATTATATATATTTTACATACGAGTACTATATACATATTATGTAGGTAATTAATATTTTAATAGGCAATTTGTAATAATAAGCCAAACTGTAGGGAATACGGAGATGAATATTATGGTGTATTACAGTATACATTTTTTTCGTAAATTTTCATGAATATAAAATAAAAATAAAGAAGTTCAATCACGTATAGAGGATACGCTCTTTAATAAAAGGTATACGATGTTTATGTAAAAATATCAGTGGATATACGGTGTATACCACCGTATACCACCGTATATTCTTCACTACAGCACTGCTATCATCTATATGGTCTGTAGAATACATTAAATTATATTTTAATACACTCATAATGAACAAATAATAATATTCTTAAACAAATTACACCGTACATTTTTACAATATTATTGTATGGATGTATAATGAGTTTTAAATATTAAAACGATATACATTCCGTTCATAAAATTTTAATTATGTTTAGGAACCTATTCGATTGAGTATTATTAATATAGGTATGAGGTACCTATTCAATTTATAATTGGATCGCATTCTGTAATAGTTATATAGGTTCAATAATTATCAATATTCTAATAGGACATAATACATCGAATTATTCCACATAATAGGTATTAAATAAAGAATTAAAATTCCAATACAATTTTTCATTATATTAGCTACTATAAAATCGCATGCATTGCTGAGTAGTAAAAGCTTGATTAGTCTGGTAGTTATGTATACTAATAATATAGACAGTGGTGTAATTAGGAGGGATAGGGTGGGGACATTTCCCCGGGTGTCACGTTTTTGAGGGTAGTAAATTTCAAAGAATTTTTAATAATATTACTACACATTGTTAAGCCGGGTTTACATTATGGAACGACAAAACAGAAACATTTTGTTTTCGCTATAAAACGCCAACATTTTAGAAAAAAATTTGTCGTCGACGACAAACTGTTCATGTCTTTGGAAACATTCGTGGTCCCGTCGGCTCCGGAAAAAAAGAAACAGTTTTTGTCTTGTTTGTGTTTTTAAAAACAGTATTTTTAATGTAAACATGTCTCAGTATTGTTTATTGTTTTTAGGTGATAGCAAAAATTGTATTTAATTTGAGATTTGAGCAAAACTCAAAATAAAGTGGATTATATTTATTCTTATATAATTATATTTATATGCCTACCTATTGTTAGCTATAGAATTACTAAAATAAAATAAATGGATATAAATATTTAGGTACTTATATAATAATATAAAAATAGTTAAAATTCATGAAACTTACTGGACAGACAAAACACTTTGATCACTATACGACAGTTGATCAAATACTAAAATAAAATATACTTATAATACGTTTAAAAAAGAAACATATATCATGTTACTGTTTTATTTTTAAAGATTTAATTTAGGTGTATACAGTAAATTTGTGTTTTGTTTTTGTTTTTTATTTTATATTGCAGAAAAGTTTTCGTTTTGTTTTTGTTTTGTTCGTGTTGTTGTTTTGTCACTCCAATGTAAATCCGGCTTTACATTGTGTTGGAAAAAAGTATTAAATTTGGTTGAAGATAATTGATGACATTTATTTTTTTTGCATATTTATATATCAAAGATGTGTTTTGGTAGCACCAAAATTTTGTTGTGTACCTACCTAGGTCAACGAAATTCTAAATACGCCACTGAATATAGATAAAGATATATAAATAGTGCCATACAATTGGTTGAAAACCCCGAAATTATTGTTTAGTGTATGTATATATTTTTAAATAGTTTTACGGTTTTATATATTTTTAAAAGTTCTGAATTTTATAACATTTTTCAAACTATATATTGATGTGGTTTAAAATAGAGCTTTAACATGCTCAAAATATAATATGAAAAAGTATGGCTAGAGTGCCCAGACAAATGGACAGATCTTCTAGACATCAACACATACACATTTTAATACATACATAGTACCTACAAGAAAAAAAAAATACGAATCTTCAATATTTCCAAACTCTAATACGCCAATTATTCTTAATATATTAAGTAATACAATATGTATTGTATACATACATTTATATAAAAAAACTAAACTCAAAAGATTAGAATTTTTATTTTTATTTTCTTTATATATGAGTATATAGGTCGTTACAATAACAACCACCCACGAAGAATGACGACGGATTACCCTTCTCCATGACCCCATCTGAAAGTATCTTGAAAATACCTACATGATATTTTATAAATATTTAACATTTACATTTTTAGAGACCTTCCTACTGCTGTTTATTTTAGCAAAAAGTGCTGATTCTAAATCCAACAAACCGATATGATGCACACTCCAATATACACTTTTAAAAAATGTTCTTTAGAACTTTTAGCTCGATAGATCGTGCCTGTACGCGGTACATTTTTATTTTTGTAATTTTTAAAGTAGGTTATAATAGTGGCTTAGAGTTTAAAAATATATTTTATTTCAAATACAAATTTAATTTAATTAGCTAAAAATATGGTTAAAAAGTGCTATATTAAAGTGTCTTATACTTAAGCCATCTCTTAAGTAAGCTCTAAAATATTTATAATATTGTCGAAATTCTGACCGAAATACGTATTTTGGTGTTCCGTTGGAATTAGAATAGTATTTTTGTGTGAAAAATTTAAAATATGAATTTTTTCGGGGTTGCAAAATAAATATCGAAAGTTGATATAGTTTTAACAAATAACGTAAAGATACAAAATTTAAAAATATGAAAATAAAGATTAGTATTTTTATAGGTACCTAAATATTAATTATTTGTCTTTCATATTCATTTTTCATCAAATTTTATTTTGAAATTAAAATATTTAATACATTTTCCTAGAGTTTTAATATCTTACATGTACCAAAAAATAGTTGTTTTTTAATCTCTCCATTTAATTAATAAACTCTGTGATTTTATATTCGGGAAATGCATACAATATTGCCATCATCAAGAAGCAGAACACAATAAATTTAATGAAACTTTTTTTTACTAGTTGACTGATCGCTCTAAAAATATATGAATGCCTACCGTATATATCAATATATTTTTTAATTTATAGTTTAATATAAATATCAGGACGCATTAGGATATTTTTACGTATAAATTGAAACGTATGATACCCAAAATTATACCATTACCGGTTATAATATTTAACTAATATTAAAAATTAATTAAATATTTATTATATTAAACATAAAAATTAGTGTCAAATGATATAAATATGCATTATAAATAAATTATAATAACATCTAGATTTTCTATTTAGTTCTAGCAAATGTAACATAATAAAACATTTCAGATTTTCGACTTTCAAAAAATATAAAAAGTGGTTCAATACCTACATTATTTATTTATTAAGATTTTTAATGTTCTTCATAGGACATACATATCTGGTAAAAAATATATTGTATTGTTTCTTTTTCATAAAATTATAATATTTATATAATAATGAATCAAGTATAATGATTTTTTACCCGGTGGTTATTAGTTATTGGCTATTATCTGTACTTACACGTACGATTCTCTCATAAAACAAATAGTTTTTTAAATTAGGTTCTTACCATTAAAATGTAATATAAATACTTTGAAAATGAATTTAATTTATAATCATAGTCTCTATAAGTATATTCCGTTTTTTATTTAGAAGCAGCCATTATTTTGAAAGTTAAAATAAAATGACCCAAAACCTAAATCGATGAATAATAGGTACTTTATAATATTTTAAAAGAATATCAACTCAGCCATTTTTAAGCAGTTTTGTATAGGCAAATTTTATAAAAATTCATAAAAAAAATAAAAATCCAAAAATTTAACAATATTCAAGTATACTTTAAAGTAATTTAAAAATAGCCCCTTATCTATACCACATTTTATTGTTATGTAATCATTTGTTCAAAAATAAATTTACAAAAAACAAGCAAAAAGACCTTTTAAAATGATTTTAAGGTTAAAATACTTATTTTAAAATATTTAAAAGACAACATTTTGGATAAGATCTTATAAGTTTTTTATCCTCTTATTCTATTTTTTTAGTATTTAAATCACTGTAACTCCTTTGTTAGTTAATATTTTGCGAAATACCTATGAAATTGTCTACAAAATATTGTCTTAACTAACAAACTCGTTTATTGCACGACACGCAATATTAAAAGAATGCTATATGTACACACTACACATATATCAGATTCAGACAATAAACATAAACTTATTGATACAATATGAATAATATGATACTTATTTATTGCAGTGGATAAAAAATACATTTTGAAAGTAGGTAGGTATATAAGAATATATTGTCATTATTAAACATACCTTACAGCCAAATAGGATATGGGATTTTGTCTATAAATAGAAACGTTAAATTATCATTTCAAACAGAGACAAAACAAAAAAAGACACGGAAATTCGACGATCATGGACCGTATAATTATTATTATCGAACACTATATACCTAGCGTTGTTATTTATCGTAGTAAAATACTGAACCTATATTATGTATTACGAGTACATAAATATTCTCACAATGACAAAACGTTTTCTTCCTACGCATCTTAATTTAAAATCTTACTTTAGAATCAACACTGAAACTAAATCTACTATATTCGTCTAGGTAGGATGGTATATAATATAAAAACGCAGAAAAAAATGTTTTACTTTTAATGAAGACAAATGTATTTCATTTAAAATTATGTCAATTTAAAAATGTATAAAAATATTAATAAACAGTTTTACTATAAATGTTTACTCAACAGTCAACTTAATATTATATTAATAATATAATAAATATTTAAATACAATAATTAGGTTAGTCGCTAACCACAGATAGAAAATTAATTCTACTAAGTACTTTAAGGAGGTAATTTTTTGATTTTCTTAGTTGTTTTTTTATCGTAAAGGAATATTACTAAAAATTGATATAAATTGGAAAATTATAATGCCAGAAACTTCAAATGTAGCTATTATATTATACTGTACAATTATACTGACATCATAAAAATTTCATAACATTTTGATCACTTCAGTAATTAAAAAAAAAATATTGGATTAATTTTTTTTTGTCTGTAGTCTTATATAATTTCTTGGGTATAATGGGAAATTGTTATAAATCGGAAAATAATATTACTCTAAACTTTGTATAGAACCATTTTATTGAAGGAAATGATTTGTCACTGCTTTTAAATTCAAGGAATCCAATTCGACAAGCAAAATGTTTCCATCCCCTATATTGACCGGTTGCTTATTAAATCATAATACATGCATAAAAATCTACTACAGACTACAGTATAATATAATAATTATAATATTATGTAGGTATTGAAAAAAAACAATTGATCTTATAATAGCCAAAAGATAAGAAGTAATTGTTATTAAACAAGACGTGTGCAGACGTCAAATTTTTATTATATTTTAAAACGATTTTTATAACAATTGTACGTGTATTTACAACACAATAATTAATAATAAGTTAATAACAATAATTAAACGGTGCTCGGGTAAAAGGGAATAAGTAAAAAAACACTACTTTCGGGAAACTAAAAAAACTCTCAAAAACATTAAAAAGTTAAAACTTTTATCGATATTTTTGTTAATGAACCTACAATGTTTATAGTTTTTTCATACCAATCGATGTGAATTATTCAAATCTACAAGAATTTGTTTTAAAAAAAATTTTTTTAAATGGACCTATTTCCTTTTACCCGGTCACCGTCTAATTATAGGATGTCTATGAAGTTGATTTGACGTAATTATTTGACGATATTTTTAAGTCGATCGGCCAAAATGAGGGGGGTTGTCTCAAAATTTTGAAAAGTCGAAAAAAGACATTTAAATTGATTCGCAATTAACGACACCTAATTTGTAATTATTTGCAATTAGTTTTCAATTATTTTGTATTATTTGTAAAAAAAAATTGGGTAAGGTGGTGGGGGGGGGGAACTTCATGGACACAATTATAGGTAATATAAATGTTAAAAAGGATGTACTTTGCTCATTGGGTGTCAGTAGGAATAGAAGCACTTCGCTATATATAGACATTAAACATACTCTCGGTGGATGTATTGTATTTGAAAACATTAAACAATAATAAATCATGTTAATCAGTTATCTGTGATTTAAAAAAAAACAAAATAAATAAATATATGAGAAGTTTTTAGATAAATTCATCTAGATAAATATCAATGTCTATGTCTACTGGCTTTGACTTTAGGACTCATTATATTATCAGTTAAAACTAGAATTTATCAATGTTGTGTGATTCGATCTTCTAAACATTCATTTATACCGAACATATTTTATGCTGTATTTACAGGAAGACTAAATATGTAAACAAATAAATATAGAAGATCATTAACAAATATTAATTATAAGTTGGGAAAGTACCTAAGTTCTAACTATCGCATATTTTTTCAAAATGCTCCTTATTTCCTTATTAAATTCTTGTATTATTTTTTTCCCCAATCCAAGCACTGCTGTTAGATATTTGATAGATTTTATGCTGGTATGAGATGTATACACTACTGTACATATTAATATTATAATGTATAGGATAGGTATTATCGGTTTATAGTCGTTCGCTTTTTGTCGTCGTCGTGTACAACAAAGAACCGTTGGGAGATCACGTTTATGCGGTTAACGCATTTGCAAAACGATATTTTCTTCCTATCTCAACGTACAATAATATGTTTTCTCATTCTCTTTTTTCAAGCTCATAACGAATGCATTCGTTTCAATCCTGGTGGAATATTAGACCTATACTGCAATCAGATGCCATCAAAACCCGACCTTCCTATGTGTACTGGTCGACAACTCATATATAGGTATACAGTAGGTACGCATACACGAGGACCTATAGAGATGACAACTTTTTCGTGTCGGTTCGACAAACGGTCTTTACAAGAATGCGAAACGTTTAGCACTGATAGTAATTAATTAACTTGAGTCATGACTCATGACTATGTTATAATACACACACTGATTTCAGAATTCAAAACGGTTGCTCAACACGGTCGTGATGAGAACGTTATACACGTGTATTTATATATTATATACGCTTACTGTGTTAAATTCATTAGTTGTAAATTATACTATCACTGAAAAATATATTATGGGTAAAATTAATAAAATAATTTAAAAAATTTAATTAAATAATATTACATTTAAAAACAATTTTATCGAATGGGTTAAAATATTACTTAAAAAAATAATGTGTATTTATTAAATCAACAATGCATAATTAATTTAACAAATATTATATTACTAACTATATAGGTACATAGTTTAATAAAATAATTAGTAATCACATTAAAATTTTTGGTTAATTCAAGTAAAATTGTATTTGAATAAATAATGAATTTTTTAAATCAATAAAACTATATTACCTATTAACTGTTTAGATTATCTGGTACTTACAGGTACTGGTTTTATTGTTACAGCCTACGGGTATTCGGATTCTTGTGGTGTAATTACATAAGGGTTCCTGTTATCTAAAATCTAAATTGTATAGTTATTCAAAGTAAAATGAATAAACTTTGTATTGAAATTTATAAAATATTTTATTGATTTTATAATATTATATTATTGTAGAATAATTTTTCATTGTGCTGGTAGGTACCAGCTAGAAAGAAATTGCCTGTAGAAAATCTTCTCTATCTTTCTTTATCTTAGTCAGCCCTAGAAGAATTCTCATTGAAATAAATTTCAAAAGACACTTTTGTTCGCAATGGCAAAGGCATAGAGACCCGCTCACAAAAACAACTCTCAATCCTCTGACTTCCTGAGTTAAAGAACGCATGTTCAAACATAGAAATACTCCCAATGGAACAATCTTCTAGGGTCTCTTTTCAATGACGAAGAAGATATGCAGCGGTTCTTCAACCTCTCCCTTCTGCGTAAATCTCCCCCCACCCCGGTCCACCCACTGAAAGATTCTTCAGGAAACCTCATTTTCGACGACCATTTCAAAGTAGAGCTTTTCTAAATGCCATGGCCAAAATATTCAAATTCCAAATTCATACCATACCACTCATTCCTTCAAACCAATTAGGTTTTAGAGCACAATACTCCACCACCATTCTGATGACTCATCAACATCATCAATGAAATAGTAAACTTTCTAAATCGTAGGTACAAAACAACAACAGCCCTGCTGGACTTCGAAAAGGCATTCGACAAGGTCTGGTACAAAAATCTAATTTACAAACTTATCCAATCAGGCGTTTCGAATCAACTAACCAACCTAATCAAGTCATATAACATTCCACGTTAGAGTAGGTAACAGCAAATCTATCTATTAGGAATATTCAAGCAGGTGTTCCCTAAGGCTCGTGCCTTTCCCCTCCATTTATTCGCAATCTACGTAAATGACATGCCTCATGATTCTAACTGCAAAAAAGCTTTTATCGCGGACGGCACTCTCTTCTACGCAACCAGCAATACACACATCCATGTCGTAAATCGTCTACAAAAACAACTAACTCTCGTCCAACTTTTCGACGACTAGAAAATAACATTAAATGCAAACAAAACCAACACGATTCTATTTACAAATAAATACCCCCGAGATTGCCAAAAATAAAAATAAAAACACAGAAATAAAATGGTCCATTTCTATAAAATAGCTTCGTATAACCATCGACAAAGACCTTTCGTTCATTAAACACGTAAATACTATACTCAACAAAGCCAAATATGTATTAGGCACACACTCTACCCTCTTATAAACACCAACAATCCCCTCAGTCTCAATTTAAAAACTCACATTTATAAATCATACGTTAGGCGCATAATAACATACGCAGGACCCGCTTGGACCTCTAATACACCGCTGCGCAACTGGAATCGACTCGAGACCTTCCAGTCAATCATACTTCGCATAATTACCGGCCAACCGTGATTCTCCTCCAACGAAATCATTAGAAACACAACAAAAACAACAACACTTCAGGAAACATTTGAACACATGCGCACAGTTGCGAAACAGCGCATACTCTACTCATATAACCTTCACATATTAGAAATCAGCACCCGTCAGCGCACCGGGCAAAGATTTAGATTGCGTCCAATTCAATTCTAAACTCATCTCTCATTGACAAAATCCATAACATTCATGTCCAATATCCCCACTCTGAAAAAAGCAACAGCTTGGAGCAGAGAAATCTTAGACAAAGCAAGGCAAGGGAAAATAATAATCAATTTTCTTCCATTCACTTATCTAGTATCAAACATACATAGAAATTTAAAAGAAAGATCACCAGTATCCATCAACGACCTGCAACCGTCCGATCAAAGGATGAAGCCAACGAGCGAAGCTCACAACCCAACTCCTATTCAAACCAAAGCGACCCATCGACCACGGAGAACCGACTAACTATCAAGCCGCTGACCTCAGGTTACGAGCCAATCACTCCAAAGACGTCTCCAGCCACTGACGATCATCGAAACTCTCTCCGGGGCTAGGCTGGGAGTACGTCATAAGTATGACGTACGATAGAGAGCACAGACATAAGTGTGGCTGTGTAGGCCTCGATAGGCATTATCGAGTATCTCGATCCGTAATGCAACTATACCATTGTTATCCTTGTATCTATATATGTATAAACCCTTGTGTCTATTTAATGAACATATTTAATAAAGAATTATTTAGGAAAATTTTGAAAGTTTGGTAGTTTGGAAAAAAAAAAAGATACCAATGGAGACTGTAATCACATTTCCAGAAGAAAAAGAATTCGAGTCAGAACTAATTATTAAAATAGTTAGGGAAAATTTGTTCCGAAAGGCAGACAGAAAACAGCAACGACTAGATACCGGTACACAACTTACAAGATACATTGAAGGATAGGAAGTTTTAGTAAAGATGCACTAGGAATCTTCTGTACTCCACAAGAAAATCCGAAAACACTAAAGACGTTCGTCAAAGAGACCGCATTATTTGGTCGAACATTACCATACTAACACAAAACGTAAAAAAGATGAAACATAGACATTTTTCTTTATAATATACACAATAAAAAAACTTTGGATGATAATCAAGAGTCTTTGGCAAAGAATGTGGAAGGAACATTATTATGGACAGTTAGAGTTAGATAAAGCTTTCAACGCCCTAAAGTTGGAATGCTACGTTTGCTGTAATAAAAGAGCGATAACTAGTAGAATACGTAGATATATTATAAAAGAACAATAATTAAACAATATTTATAGTTTATATGCAGCTTCTGAAAACACGAGAACTAAGACATACAAGAAATGCTAAGGATGAACGACATAGAACCATCTGTATCATCGTGATCATCACCAATCATTCCGGTGGAAAATAAATATGAAGCCGTTCGGATTTGTTTAGACGCTCGGAAAATCAACATTCGAATAGTACCAAACTGAGAGTGTCTGACGCCAGGAGAAAATATTTTGGGAAAATTCCAAGGTGCATAATACCTGAGTTCGATTGATCTCCTATCCTGATATTAACAATGCCAGTTAAACAAAACCTGCCGAGAAATTAAGGCATTCCTAAACCAGGGTCGTAACTACCATTTTCAGGTATTACTTTTTGGTTTTATTACTTCTGTAGCAGAATTCCAAAGTTTACTTCACAAGGTATTAGGATCGGTGATACTACAGTACAGCGTGGTATATGTGGATGATATTCACGTAGCATCAATCAATTTTCAAGAACATATACATAATTAAAAATAAATCTGTCAAAAGTTCCGAAGCTTCAATATCACCATCACAAAGAAAAATGCCAATTTCTATGAAAACAGATTATATTTCTGGGACACGTGACATCGGGATATCAATGGATCCAGATAAAGTGAGGATAATACAGAATTTTTAATATCCTCAAAGCAAAAAACAAATCCAATCATTTTTAGGTTTTATAAATGTTTACAGGAAATATATCTAAAATCTCTCTCAACAAACAACGGTACTTAGTCAATTAACTAAGAAAGATCAGAAGTGGAAATGTCAAGCAGAGCAGCAAAATGCGCTTGATCGAATTAAAAAGATATTTCTCGTTGACATAATAATTCAATATCCGGTGTTCGATTCATCATTTTGTCTAGCCACAGAGGCGTCAACGACACATGTCGGTGCAGAACTGAATCAGATAGACGACCAAAGGGCAACATCGTACACTAGGATCCGCCAGCCGAGTTCTCAGTTCAGCGGAGAGCCAGTATTGTACCACCGAATTGGAGTTATTAGCCATTGTCTTTGGATGCAAAAGTTCCAAATGTCTATCACACTATAATTACCGTATTATGTTTTAAGAAATATTATTTATTAGGATCAAAGGTCAGATCAGCACATGGAGAGTAGTAATTCCGGTAGGGATGACCATTGACCAATGATCTGATTCAAGAAACTCACGAACAATATGTGCATGTAGTTGCCTATAAAACATATGCAATACTAAAGAAAATATGCACATTAAAAAATATTTATCGAACAGTTAATAAGATAGTTAGATGTTATGATATTTGTCAAAAGGAAAATTATTACAACATGGTATTCAGAGGACCTTTGCAAACTAACACGCCAAACGCACCATTATAAAAGGTATCAATGGATTTGATGGGACCATTGCGAAGGAAACAATGAGGTATGTAAAATATACTAGCAATATTAAATGTTTTTTCAAAGTATATAAAATTATACGCAATCAGGAAAGCTAACACTTACAACAATTTTAAGAAAACTGACGGAAGATTTCACACTGCATGTAGAAACTATCAAAACAATTATTACCGAATGCGATAACTAATTCAGAAAAAAGTGGATCTTATCAATAATTATGTCACAAAAAGTATTAAGTTACTCCTCTAGTACTATTCATGTGGTAATGATAGAGATGCAATTCACTCAAGGTAAGTGTATAGAGTGTGATTAAGCCATTTTCCCATACAAATATTTTGTTCAGCCAAGACATATTGTTATAAAGTAACACTACTGTTTCTGTTTGTAAATATAATATATTATATGCTATATATTATGTAAATTATATGTGAATTTAATAGTATATAGAAATAATTGGCACTACCTTGTATTATAAAAATATAGTGTATTATTTAATGTATAAATGACAGTAGGGTTATAATTTAATAACACCTGTAAAAGGACGTGAAAAATCTGAACTGTTACAACCTTGAAAATAAGAATATTTAATATTATTATATTATTATATTATTATACTCAGTATAAGTCAATATTA
Source organism: Pemphigus obesinymphae (assembly GCA_025469235.1). Classification (NCBI taxonomy): domain Eukaryota; kingdom Metazoa; phylum Arthropoda; class Insecta; order Hemiptera; family Aphididae; genus Pemphigus; species Pemphigus obesinymphae. The sequence continues at coordinate 36,671 of JAIPRL010001841.1, read as the reverse complement.
TAAATTTTTTATATTTTAACTGTTATTTTAGAATATATATTTTATTCAAGGATTTAATCAATAAAACCCACAAAGGAAAAATGTTTTTTTACTATGAAATATTTAAAAATCCATGGTTTTGTTGAACAAATAAAGAACTCCATAGAAACCAATTTGCCCACTAATAAGTCATCTTCATCATTTGATGGTATATTAGGAATGAATATTAAATGTGTAAAGTCGGTGCCTACATACATTTTGATAGTAATGTTATTTTTTAATTTTCAGAAACTGAAGATGTTGATAATTATTATATTGCTCGATTGAAACATGAAGGTCTTAAGTGGCCAGAGATAGAATTTATATGGGAAAAAACAATAAATTATAGATTAAAGAATATAAAGGAAATGGACAATGTTTTTTTCAATTGGAAATAATATAAAGAGCTTATGGGATATAGACTTGTAGATACATTATCTAGTTTTGGAGAAAAATATTTCTTGTATTTCATTAACCCTAGTTAAGACTTTCATTTTAATAGGTTGATATAGATTTAAAAAATGTTATCCAAATTGTATTCTGATTTAATAATTTGAAATTATTAAATCAATATATTTATAATAATAATATATAATTATAAAACAGATTAATAGTTAAATTACATGTTATTATATCCAGATACATTCATCGAAGAGCTTAATAAAATGGGACCATTATTGTCAAATTTATATGGATGATTCTAAAAATATGTTAAAAATATGTTAAAAATATGTGCTAAAAATTACTAAGCATCACATACAATTAAATAACTTAACCAAAATGAAGGTGAAATATGCAACACAAGTAAGTATATTTGAACATAGAGTAAAATGTGAAAAATATTTTATAAATTACATATTATGTGTATATTTATAATATGTTCCAACAGCTTTTTAGTAAATTAATGGCAGTAGGTATTGAATATTATCATATTCAAAATTACAATGGATTAAAAGATTATTAAAGATTCAGGATTTTACCATTAAAATAAATGACATGTTCGATGCTATGAATAAGAAATTTCCTGTCGAAGACGTTAGAAAAAATAGACAAGACATAGAATGTTATATATCTGTGGCTTGTAAAATGTGAATCTATTTGTGTTAAATTATGGTTACTAAATTTAAGCATTGTATGTTTGGCCTGTAAATATATATTTTTAATATTGAGTTAGTTTAACTAATTTTAATTTTATATAAATTGTAAGCTTGTGAATATTTTTAAAAAGTTTAATAAATCTTTAAATAATAAATTTTTAAAAATTCTGATTTTAAAGATGGCATAACATTTAACTGTGTTGTATATTACGAGTATTTGGCTAGATAAATACAATCAATACATTTTTATAATAATAAGTACCTATACCTGTTACCTTTTATAATTTTGTTGAAATTAAATAAAACTCCTTATGTAATGTATAGCTTATTAGTAGTCTGTAATTATCAATCTTGTAGTTACAATATAAGTACACTGAATAGTCCGAATAAGTATTTCAATATACTCGTATACCCAATGGTATTACTCACGTACCTATAAATAGTATAGTGTAGATGTAAATTATCCAACATCCCGTCCATTCTCGAATTCACAAATACCACCTCCACCAAACTCAAACAGTCGATCACTTCGTCCCCTTTTCCACACATCAAGTCAATCTCAACCCGCCCCGGGCTACTCAACGTCCACAAGAGAAACCGTCCTCTCAATTTCTAAAATTCAAAAACCATAAATTCACCCCCTCACCACCTCACAACTCCTGAAACATCCGACCCTCTGGAAGAAGCACAAGCTTGAGACAGAGTACCCCCCACAAAGCAAGTCAAGTCCGTAAATTATACTTATATGGTTATTTATTCTAATATTTTAAAAATGTAAACTGCATAGATACCAATATATTATTTTTCTATTTATTTCAAGATATTTGGCAAGAAAATTAATTAAAAAAACTAATGTGAAATCTGTGTGTCTGGAATAAGAAACATCGAGGGAGATACCTATGATTTCAATGCAGCGCAACTAGTGCACCTTAAATCTCAAGGATTTTTTAACTCATCCAGATAGAAGTTTTTTCATTTTAGTTATTTATCGAGGAATCATTTCAAATTCATGCCAAAAGTTCAAATATTTTTGATGACAGAGTTGAACATTTTTTCAATAACAACTACATAAGACCATTTCCATGTAATGACCATAAAAGTGAGATAGTTGAGTACGCTTTCTTGTCTTATTTGACCATGAGGATAAGGTAGTACACATACTTTTTAAACAATAAAAAACAAAAGAATACAATAACATTTTTAAAAAATTATTAAAGTTGATTACAAATTAATGTTATTCAAATATATATGTATTTATTTTATTTGAAATTGAAACAAAATAAATCAGCAAAATATTATGTTTTTAAATTTACAACGTATTTATTATTTACTGGTAAACGGTCAACTAGATATTCGACCATCCAGATCCCCGCATATTTTGTGTATTTGACAGAAATTTAGTTGACCTAACAAAAAAGAGATCTAATTGACAACAATGATTTATTCAATGCGTATTATATTTTATTTTACAATAGGTACGAACTATTTTATACGCGTATAATAGTCCATGAATTATATTATACTTAATATTTTAATATTATATCTATATACGTTTTATAAGTATTATATACCAACATGGGTACCGTAGAAGGTAGAACCGTTCTAACCAGAAATTATTTCAGGAGCGGCAATACCTCCCACGGAAAAAGTTTATACACCCCCTCCAAGGCCAAAATCATAATATATATTTTTAATAACATTATTAAACTTATCGGAGGAAAATGGAGATCTATTTAACTGCATAGATCTAAATGACTATAGATATCTAAATGACTTGGGAGATCAATTTGACCCATGATGATCTGGATTTCCGGGATTTAGTTAACTTATGGTGATCTAGATTGTCGGGGATCTAGTTGACCTGTCACCTTTTTTCACTCTGTGATTATTAGATATCAAATATTATAATTTTCATAGGTATCTTTGAATCTTTGTATCTTAAGATAAATCTTTTTACGTCTAGATAAGAAGGTGAGAAATTACGGTGAGAAGGTTCGAGCCTCAAGAAAAATAGTGATAAGACACTTCGTTTCGCATCCTATATATCTTAATTCGTGTTTATGACTACACCACTTGATAGTGGATAGTCAGGGGCAGAATGATCCATCGGGCAACCGAGACAATGCCCGGTGTCCTGGCATTTTTTTATAGTAAAATGGCCCGACTGATTTAGTTTCCAATGACATTTTAAATAAAATATAACTTAAATAAATCGCATTCGAAACTAGAGTAGTCGACAAAATTTTATATTTTTAATTCTTATTATTAAAATATGAATTCTACCTAATTATAACCATAGAAAAATATAATAATATAACCGGTATACGTGATAACGCGAAAAAATAACCCCAGAATTTTAGATCTCAAAAAAATAACATCCAATATTATTTACTAAAATTCCTACTACACAACTTTAGAAAACTTCCCCAGAACTATATTTTCTATATCATCTACTGACTACTATATTATTATCTAATATTAGTAAAATAATTACCAACTAGTCATTTTTGTAATTAAGTTGAAACATTATATCACAAAAATTAAAAATCTATTTTTTTCTTTTATTTAATAGTTTTTAATTAATTAAAAATTATACAATATTGCATATATGGTAGCTACAATACCTACATATTATATAATAAAATAAATTAAATATTAATAAAATAATATAAATACATAAATAACCATCATTGTAAAATCAATAGATTATAAAAAAAATAAAACTAGTAAATTATTACATACGTCATATTATATCATTAATTTTATAATAAAATTATAAAGTAGTCAATTAGTAAAAAATATATCAAATATCAAAATAGTTACCTAATTAAGTATGTAGGTAAAAAAATATGAAATATCAAAAATTAGTAAATGAAGTATATATGTAAAAAAATAATATTAAATTAATTTTTCTTGGGTTTATTTTTTCGGGGTCCAAAATCCCGGGGTTATTTTTTAGGGGATTCGTGATAAGCTGTTGTTCACTTCATATAAAATATACTTTATATATATATAAAGTATATTTTAAACCGTGCTTCATATTATTATTTTACTTTATGACATAAAATAGTTATAAAATACTATGGATGTGATAACAAAAAACAAATAATTTTAAATGTTAGTATTATCGTATGGAAGTAAAATTCTAATAAACGTTTTTTTTTCCTTTCAAGCAGAGAGAAAAAAAAACAAGACACTATTGTCTACTATCATCCCAAATTGCGAAAAAAGAAATTCTCATTTCAAAGGAAAATTCGTAATAATTTAATAAATGAAAATTGAATTACTACTTTTGAAAAACAATTTACAATTGAAATTTATAATACAGTATTGGACACAATAATAAACAGTACCTATACGAGGTTTGTAAATAACAATACTTTATATTTTGATTCAGGCGCGGATCCAAGGGGGGGCTAAGTGGCTTTAGCCCCTCCCTTGGGCTGTAATTATTATATACATTTAAATATTATTTTAGAGTTAAGTTATCATATATTGTTTAATAAATTAAATCTGTTTTATATAAATTTGTGTTATTACCTGATGATTATATTTTATAACGATTCAGTGATAATTATTCCTACTATCTATACAGAATATATTCTGTGTTATCATTATTCTACATCATGGCGCTTTATCTTTCTACATGGTCTACATTAAGATTGTGATATTAGCATAGAATAATAGTGTATAAATACGTTAATGGTTTTTGATTGTTTTTCATTAATTTTTATATCATTTAAAAAAATGGAAAACAATAAACGGAAGACAAAAAGTATATTTTCATATTTTACAAAACCAAATTAAAAGCTTTGTGTGCTACACGTTGGGTAGAACGTCATGATTCAGTATGAACTGTTTCCATTTATTGTAGTTGCTTTAGATGAGCTAGAAGGAGATTAAATGTCTATTAAAAAATTCATTCTTATGGACTTGTGGAATGTAGATGATATTGATATAATTATTGATGAGCTAGGTACTAAAAACAAACTTTTAAGTAAATTATTATTATAGCTGCATAATTTATAATAAAATTATTGCTTTTACTATAATAGAATAGTTGTATATTTTTTGTTTAATTTTTTATAAATAAAAAAAAATTGTTTATTAACTAATTCATTTTAAATTTTCATAATTCAATATCAATATGTTATAACTTTATAAGTTATAAAGATATTTAATATTTTTAACTCAATTTAAATAACTTTATGTACTGATTTCAATTTAACAGTGCACTATACTTAGGTACTATTACAAATTTATATAACTGATTATTAGTGGGTATTAGGTACATTAAAAATTAAATATCTATAATAATTTTAGTAGGTAGTATATTGTATACTATCTAATTAAACATAAGGTAAACGCATAATATTTTGTAGTTATTAAGTATTAATTTTAGTATTATTATTTAGTATTAATATTTACTCAGTTAAAAATTAGTGGCCTAGAAAAATCATATTTGCCCAGTAAGAATTTTAGAGCCACCCTGCCCCTTTTACTTCATTCATATTATATATTTTGATTTTTAATAAATACTAATCATAAGAAATACATTAAAAACTGAAATAATAATAATAATAAATTCCGTAAATCCTTTATTCAATAAAAAGTAAAATTCAGGAACTCCGTTTGGTCCATAATTCGAAATCTAAATAATTATAAATTATTATTAGATAGTAGGCCGGTATGCTCCACCTGATAATATAGGTCTGTCACACGTACACTCACTCGAGTAGGTAGGCAAGTACCTACTCCACGCCTATAATAAATTCATACATTACATTATTCGTATATACGTATATTCGAAACTATACAAATCTACACACATATTATACTCATATACTAAAATAGAATGTACTAAATAAAAGTGTATTTCAATAGCATGTAATAAAATTGAAGTGAATCAATTCTCGAACGAACGATGTGCCTGCAGTTGAAAAATTATATGGACACGAATTTATTGTAAATGAAGATTCTCTATAGCGAGGACAGATCCCACGCAAAACCAGTCCATACAATTTCACCTACCTACTTAGCATGAAAAAGCTATATTAATTCAATATGAAATCATTATTATTATTCTTTCGTTATTGCCCATGCCGTTTTAAATCCCATCACCTACATAGTTGTATTGTACGTACAAGTATTCGTACTCGTATTATATTTTTCGAGTATATTTAATTTATTTGAACTTAAGCCTATATAATATTTTATAATACGCCAGTTTTTATTACGACTGTTCAGTATTCTAATATATTTACTTTATAATAGGCATTATACTATTATATAAATACATATACAAACAGGACACAAGGACTGAGTGTTAGTATTAACTATTATTAACAAGATTTCCTTCGTTGACTTCCGAAGTACAAAACAAACCAATGTCTTATTATTTTTTTTAAACTCAGCTCAATTAAAAATACATATATAAAATCAATTTGATTAATTTTCAAAAATTTTCACTCAGTTTTTAAGTGACTCAAAAGTAGTGTTAGAGGATAAGATACACCAAGAGGAAAGCCAAAAGGGAGAGTTTTGGTATGAGAGATAATTCAAGGAATACCAGGTATATGTAATTGGGATAATTGATGTACACATTTGAAACATCTACTTGGTACATACCCAGGCTCGACGATAGGGGAGTGGGTCTACGGATATCTCCCCTGAGCCCAAAAGTTTTTTGGGGAAGCCCGGATTTTTTCCAATTTCAAGAAGGTCAGGAGCACAATAATACTATAAACGCAATTTATATGAATGGCCTTTTTTAAATAGGTATATAAATGCATATTTGTATAATTTATATGATATAATATCGCGATTAACGCTTTGAAAATAACGACAAATAAACAAGAAAAAAAAGGCATTCGTATAAAATGTTCCCAAAAAATTGAAGGCTCAACTATAGCCCACATTTTCTTTCAATTATCACACTGTAGAATGATTCGTCCTAGCTGGAAATTTTTCACGTAAATTTTTCGATTCCAACCCCTAACTCTCTTCTCTTGGCGATTTCTTGATCTTGTACAAATTTTCTACTACCTATACCTATATAATGTCAAATATGTACGCACTACCACGGACTGCCAGTATGTATATATAGACACGTAATATGTACCTAAAATTTTTCATTTGACATTCCATCATAATTACGTGAATGTGTTTTGCGGCCGTGTGCACTGACCAATAATGTTGAACGCGCGTCGCCACTAGTATGCGTGCGGTACGCCTATAGATTGTGAGTACTTCACGCCGCAATAATTGCGGTGCCGCAGAGTTACCGCGTTTGGGGAAAAAACGCATGTGCGCACCGAGCCTAATACGATCCGAGTCCCGGCGACCATGACACACGTGTAATATTTTATTATTTCGATCGACTTTCCGGTGCATAATAAGAGGGGAGGGTCCTGGGCAGGGGTGTAGTGAAGTAATTTTTTTTTGAGGGGGGGGGGGGTAGCAGTGTCTTAAATTGGCTGACTTTTTGACTTTTTGTATGAGTATAAAAAAAAAAAAAAAAGGTCACACGTTTAACAATAATAATTGACCGACTGCAAAATGTATTTTTCTTTTTTTGAACATTACACACGAATAGCCGACTGAATGAACTTTGGAGGGAGGCAAATTTCCGCCGCTCGTTACGCGCCCCTGGTCCTGGGCTTTTCCGGCAAACTCGACGAAAATATTAAAAAAAAAAAAAAATAACGTAATGATAATCCTTGCGGGGCAACAATGGGTACGGGTGGGCGAAAGGGGGAGGGCAGCCACCCGTCGCGAACCGCATTTAAATGGAGTCCGCGCGCGCGGTATGTCGTGCACGCACACACACACACACACACACACACACTGTACACAAACGCACGATATCGTATAAATGGTTTTTTTATTTCCTTCTCTCTTCCACCCGGTGGGGCGGTGGCGGCGGCGGCGGCGCGAGAAAACCATTATCGAATTCCGACGACCGGTAGTCCAGCGCCGCGCCGTCGCTGACAATATTTCATTAGCTCGGCATTTCTACATATTATAATAATAATAATATACATTATAATATATATGCGTATATTATATTATATCGGTGGTATACGAGAATATTTCAGCGTGTACGAGATAACGACAACAATATAATAGCGAAACGTCCGGGGCACTCGGTCTCGGGGGCCCGGTGCGTAAGCCGATCTTATCCCGGGCTGACACGTAATCCGTCAAACGGCCGGCGGAGGCTGCGGCGCAACGTGAAATATTACGCCGGCTCTCGGGACGCCCCGCCCCGCGCGTTCGGTCGGTCGACGGCGCGCGGCCGAATCAACCGCGGTGTGACTCGCCCGGTCCGCTATCGGACGATCACGAAAAAAAATAACAATAATAATGGTAATAATAATAATAATAATAATAATAATAATAATATTGTTACATTATCACGTCCGGCTGCTGCGCGATACGTTCCGTACAATATCACTATACAATAAAACGCGTGTCGTGGTTTTTCAGTCATATTGAATAATAATATTGAAGTAGAGGGATTTTGCTGACTTTAAAATAAATTCTTGTTGGGAGGGGGGGAGTCTTGATGAGTGTCATTGTCATGTCTTGATGGTTGTCATTGGTTACGTACCTACCAGGTGAAGAACGATATTTTGGATGGCCTCCACTTTGGACCAGTTTGACATGGATATTAAGGACTCCCATACTGGGCCAGCGTAAGCGAAGACGGATCTGATGTACATTTGAAATATTCTGAGTTTGATTGTAGTCTGTATTGGGCTGCGTTTATTCAGGATAGGTTAGAGCATGCCGCGGATATCTGTAGCCTTCTTTACTATTTCCTTGATGTGGGCGTTAAAAGAGAGAGATCTGTTGAAGCGGACGCCTAGGTATTTTGCCGATTTGGACCAGGGAATATTATGATCGTTTAATGAGAGTTATTGGATGTTGGTCATTTTCTTTCTGTTAAATATTATGGCTATTATTTTGGTTGCGTTTATGTCTAGACGCCACTTCTCGAACCACTGTAAAGCTGAGTTGAGCTGGTATTGGAGGCGGATTTTCGCTCTTTTGGTGTTTTTGTCGGAGGTGAAGGTGATATTTTGGTAGGCGAGGATCGGCCATTAAGTGTCCGATGCTTTGTAAATGTGGGTATATGGATTTACTATTGTTGTAAAACATGGCACGTGCTTACGTGCGTATAATATCTTTTTTTGTTGGTCCTTGATTATTTGAGTAGAATTTCGTTTTTGACATTGGTTGGAGTGCAGGAGACTATTCTGAGGCCTATTGTCTGCACTGCCTCTAGGCGACACCAATGTGATTCTTGGATAAAAGGAGCCCATGCCGCTCCGGGATATGTTAGTACATTTTAAGGAGTCGTATGCGAGTGCCTATGGGGATTGGACTTTTCCTGTTTAGTATCGAATACAGCATACCTCGAGTGCGAGTAGTCTTCCTAATGATGTACGAAACGTGTATACCAAAATTTAATTTCCGACTAATCTGACCCCGAGATATTTTACTTGACTAGACCAAGTGATGTGTCGTACATTTTAGTTGGTGGTATACAATTTGATTGGGTACTGTCGAAAACTACAGCTACGATTTTCGATGGATTTATCTTAATACTCCTCTGCGCCCATCCCTGTGGTATACCTGTGAGGATATTTCAGGTAGAAGGGGTTGTGTTATTGAACTCGGCGATTATACTCGTAATAATATGTAAACCCAATACCATTTTGCATTATGCATACGCGCAACTAGCCACTAGGAGAGACTAGGGAAGGTTTAACTCCTTTAAAAAATATTAGACATACAATATAAGACAATATATACTATGGTGGAGCTGAAGCCCTCCCCCTCCCAAAGTTTTAGATCTATAGTTGTGCCACTGCATATAGGAATGTTAGTAGTATGTAGTATGGTTTCATGAAGACTGTCTTGGAATAGGGCCTAGTGATGAATTTACTATATGTCATTGGTGTGAAAAAGACTAATAAATAAAATTTGACGATTTATAAATTTACTATGTTATTTAAAAACCTACTCATTTTTTTATCATTTATTGTTACTTTAGTTCTAAAACTACTAATATTATACTTTATTAATTTGTAATTTGAATTAAGAAAAAAAAAGGTTTGTTGATTTTCTTATATATTATACTGTTCATACTATTTCAATATCGGTACCAAAGGTATCTACATAATAAGTGATTATATTTATTCATATTAGGTATACCTATTAAGATTTTTTTTTGTGATTTAAATCACTATACTTAAACTTAAACCTATTAGGTTTTGTTGTTTATAATAGGAACTATTATATACCTAGTATAATTAATAATAAAAGGTAATAATTTTAAAAACTTGAATGTTTATGCATATTTTATCAGTATTTAAAATAGTTAAACTAAAATATAGTACTTAGTATGTAATCTATACATATTATGGTAGTCCAATTAAAAACACCAACGGTCCAATTAAAGAACCTAGTTTCCTATGTTGGACTACTTTGCAATTTTTTAAAAGTTAAAAAATGTCTAATTCTAAATTTCAAAAAAAATAAAACCAACTATGCCAAAATGTAATTCATATGTTTAAGTATCATATTAATGGGAATTCTAATTGATACATTTTATCAATTCATGGGAAAATCACAAAATATTGCGAATGGTTCAATATAGGCTACTCTCCCGACTCCCCTAATAGTAAAATTTTGAAATAGATTAAATTATATTATATAAAATTATATAAAAATTATAAATTATAAAATTTATATATATATATTATATTATTATATATATTTTAACTTTCCAATTTACAAAAATTTTGTATGTCTTTTTTGGTAGTTATAAATATTATATATAGTCGATAACCATGGATAGTTTTTTTTGTTATTTACTAATTTATAACAACTTTTCATGTTATTTCCCTTATAAAAGATAATTTTTTGTTACGCTTTTTAAAACGATTAAGAAAATTATAAAGTACCAACTAGAACAAATTTCCTACCAAAAATCTCAATACCAGAAAACTCTTATTTTATTCTTTCTGCTCAGAATCTAAAATATACCTAATACTTAAAAATAAAATTCCGTGGACCCGCTATAAAATTAAAACGATTGTTTCCATGAATCGATAACTTTTTGATAAATATATAAGAAAAATGTATATTTTGTCAATAACCAATTACCTAATTAAAATGAACTATCTACCAGATGAACGAGTTCAATTTTACGCATTGAATGTGAACGTGAACAAATTCAATTTTGAGGACGATATATATGCGTTTTAACAACACTAATTAAAACATGTTCTCGGTTTCTAAGTACAGCATCTCTTCTAGTTGTCATAGATTCAAAATGTAAACAAGGTATGATAGATGAGAATATATAGTATAGACGAACATTTTTAGTCAAAATATCTTCTTACATTATTAAAATTAAATTATTGGAAGTATGTGTGATTTTGCTTTGAAATCTAAATCAGTAAAAAATAATGCTATTTTAAATCTCCTTAAATACTACCATTTTAAGTACGATAATACGAAATAGAATAAAATAACATATAGGTATATACGTTTTAATCATTATTAAAATAATGATATTTTCAAAAATAATTTCAGGTTTTTTTATACATTTTTAAAATAATCTAAGAATTATATTTTTATACCTATTATATTTTGTATTTACAAAAAAAATATTAATTTAATAGTTTAATACTGTATTTTGAACTTTTTTTAGACGTTAATCGTTAACATTATCGTGTTATTCAGATTCTTTCAGAACATTCAACTACCGAAAATAATAATTGAAAATAAAATATTTAAACTACACAAATAAAATGATCACAAACGTAAAATTAAACCAACTATTTAAAATACGCTATATAGAAAATATATATTGTCAATAAATTGACGCCCTGTGCTTCGAATATAAGTTATGGAATTGTATTGACTTATGGAGTTATGTAGTTAACCACTTTTCTCTAACTTTTTCCGACATAGTTCCTTTCACGTGTTCACTTTTCATTTTTTTATTTGTTAGTACGTTGTTGGTATACGTTTTTAAGGCGACCAAACACAAAACTCCGTCACTAATCCAACTACCTTAGTCCGTCACCAAAAATGTACCAAAAAAAAAATACACGAATTACTGGTCACCAGTCTGCGCTGCACGTCAATCCAAAGTAATCATAATAATAATAGTCTAATCAAAAGCATAGAGATAGCTCTGTTATTACTCTATGATCCAAAGCTACTTGAGGACATCACACCAATGACATTTATTTTCTCGTTATGTTTGTCTACCGATACCAGTACATAGTTACGAGTTTATTGATACCAGAGAGAATTTTTAGCTACCTAGTTATGTAATGTTCGTTTTCCGAATTTGTTTAGTAAAAAAAATTCAGTGGGCACCTACCTTCCTTTTGCGGGGGTATATTGGGATTATACTTCAGTCACTGGTTTATAGCGAAATATATATATTTTTTTATTTTAATGGGTACGTAGACTCATATTGGATAAATGAGTGGCTAATACAGTGGCGTACAGACGCGATACAATGAAACCTGGATCCTACTTTAAAATAGAGTAGGTGTGCATAAATACCTGTGTCTTTTAACCGTTTTCAAAATTTTTTATTGAAATTTTTTTTTTATCATTAAAATACAAAAATCCATTTTGATTTTTTATTATTTTCAACACACTCTTCAAGAGAGTTCTGCACGCCACTAGGCTAATAAGTAAAAATGTCTTTAAAAAGTGATAACTAAAATGACATCAAGTCTATGTAGGTACATTGTGCATTATACAGACGCTTGCAATATTTAAAACCCCAACATTTTCTTCATCCTAATACTAATACTGACTTTACTTAGTTGTCTTTACTACTTGCTAAAATAATACGGTTTCTGAACAATTTTCGGCGCCGGCCATTAAATATGCTTCTACTGTGGATCCATCCGGAGGTCAAGTCACGTCTATGGTACAATAATAATATTATGATGATGAAAATACATTGTAATATAGACGTGGGGAAGAACCACCAATACCTCTCTATAGTGTTCGAGGGGAAAACGAATTACGTTCGCGAATATATTATAATTTGTTGGTTACGATTAGGTTACCATGGTTGTATCTTTGACGGCGACCGGTATCTACCTATATACATTCCCATAGGTTGTCTTGGAAAGTAATTTATACGTGCGACCACTTTGCCCCTTTTATCGGCATCGACAACGACGACGTATCCATCGTATAGGTACACACCACACATATTATTATATTCTCTAATAATAATTGATCGTTACGCGATCTCATCCGGATCTCGTTATACGACCGCTACACGTTATAATAATATGTAGGTGCCTATATAATATATATATAAAGGTATATTCATTCTGTGTTGTACGCAACAGCGACAACGAAGACAACGGTCCGATAGGGATTTTGACATGGACTCGAGCGTATATAATAAATATAATATGGGTACAATGCGCGAACGCGCGTCAGCTTGGATGAAAATAATTACAAAAAATATCAATACACACTCGAGATACATAATATCACATTGTAAATCTATTTGCGCATTTATTCTACGGCTGGCACGGTAGGTAGGTACACTTGTGAACAGGATACAGGAAAGTCAAACCTATATACCCGGTATAATATACCAAGACACAACAGGAGGTAATACGGTATTAAAGATTAGTTATTTATTGATAGAGACCAGAATAATGAATGATTGGGAGGGATGACGTATTATTTATAATTATTGAAAATGACGAGGAAAAAAATAGAACACCAAACATATTATAACATAGATCAGGGGGACTATCCAGTCCTCAGAAAGACGTACACTGGCACGTAACCAGTGGCGCAACTAGAGTTCAAATCTTGGGGATGCTACTATCATGAATCGCTTATAATGTCGTGGGGGGCTCCGCCCCCACACATTCAAACCAACATTACATATTGCTAATATTTAGATTATACCATCATTATATTTACAATACCATTTTTGGAAAAAAATGTAACTTCTTTTATTACTTATAATATTTTCTCATGTTTTTTTTTAAATTTAAAGAGTCAAACATAATTTCCTATCGGTATTAGCAAATGTGTTCGTCTGATTCAATGTCATTAGTTAAGTCTCTCTCAATATTTATTATACTTAAATTAGTAAAGCGCTGCTGTAACATGCTGAAAAAAAATAACTAATAGTATAATCTTAAAAAATAAAATTACATTGGTAAAATTATAGCTGATATTTGAAATTAGAATGACATGGAACTTGAGGGTGCTTCAAATAAAATTGGGGTGCTTCAGCACCCCCTAGCACCCCCGTAGTTGCGCCAATGCACGTAACGAGGAAGATAACGGTTTGAAGTGACAAGGGTCACATGGATGCCATTTAAATTTTTCATAAAGGTGTGCAGAAATGTATAGAGGCAAATTTCCAACAGTTATTCTAATTGTTAAATAATACAATTTCACCGTTGTATTTATTTTTTATTTTTATTTTGATGCTTACAGTAAATGGCCAGAGATGTATAAAAATCTTAAAATGGATACATTTACATAAATCGTAAACCAAGAGATATTTTTGGTAGATCTGGTTCATTAAATGTAGTAGTATATGATAATAGTCCACAGTTCAAGGCAAGTGAATTTATAAATTTTTGCAAAGTAAATTATATTAAATTTTATATTTTTCCCTTTTTTTACCCAACAACCAATTAGGTGACAGAAAATGTGGTGAAGTGTAAGGCAGGAATATACAAAGCATTAAATTAAAGAATAAAATGTGTGATTAAATACATTAATTTGTTGTTATCTATTTTAACACCTTAACGGGTTACATATAAAAGATTCTTAGAGTTAATTTTTGGGAGGTAAAAAATATTATATATTGTATTGTAATTGTTAAATATATCTTTTTCATAATATATTATACTATGTTTTATAAAACCTAATGATGATTTGGACAACGTAAAAGAAATATTATAAATTAATCATGCAGCTGTTTTTGTTTTATTTTTATATTTCTTTACCCAGTTTTACAGAAAGTATTGTAATTTCAATTAAAATTATCATTTTAAACTATGTTCTGTTCTGTAGAAATAACTAATTCAGACATTTATGTTTACAACACAATATTGTAATAGCCATAATAGGCTATATATTTCTAACATATGGTATATAACCTATTGTATTAGTAATAACATAATATGTCGTCTACTACATAGAAATATGGAAGCATAACAATTAAGTAATCAAAAATTACCCAACTGTTCTGTATATAATATGCAATATAGTTTTATGTAGGTACTGAAAAACGAACTTTTTTATACCAAATTATCTTTCTATACGTTCAGAAAAATATGGTCAGTAATAAATACAAAAATTCTCTAAACAATATTGAATCATGTAACATTGTAATTACAATATAATAATTTATTATTAATAAACAAATTATTTGATTCTATACCAAATGACAAATCGTAACTAATACAAATGAGTTAGTTATGTATAACCAAAATTTTGTTGTCCCGAATATTATTATTAAATTATAATTCCTATATAACAGAATGTGTTTTTCAGTGCAGCAGAATTTATCAGCCAGACTAAATTTCGAAGTTCACCTACTCACCATTTATATTTGATTTGGGCTACACCTATATGGTGGTCAACACGCCAATAATATTACGCATAAAAGTTAAAATAGTATAAATAAAATTTATTTTTGGTATAGCCGACCACTGGTAATAGTATAATATATAATCCGTATACAGTCCAGACCTCAATACAGTGGAGAACTCGTAGCACCATAATGTACAGCAATACTCTGGGTTTTCTCATTCGACTATATAATACTAGCTTGAGTGCAATAAATTTTGGAAGTCACTCTTTGTAAGTGCAACTCCTTTTGAGTGTGACATTTTGGAAGCGTACCTTTTTTTGAGCTCAACACCTTATTAGTGGAACTCACCGGAAATATCTACTTTTGAGTGCAATATTCGTATACCTCAATTTATATACTATAGTCGGTCAAGCGCAGTTTTTAATTATACAGCGTACCCAAAATAACACGATATAGGAACATGCATGACAATAGTCAATTCATATTAGCGCTCTGTATGCCAACGTGGTTTGACTATGGGTATGTATTTCAGTATTTTAGCGGGGTGGAAACATGTCGCCACCGACTCGACGATGCTCGTACGCTATGCTATGCTAAAATTGATCTACTCTAGGCCAAGCTTTTGCTTTTAGACAGAGAGTCTGATGTTGAAGGATTTATGAGGTTATGGAGAGATTTTATCTAGAATTTTAGGGGGGGGGGTTACGAATTTTTCTGAAGTTTACTGGGCGTTTAGAGATTTTAACGATGTGGTCGTAATGAGAGGAGGATATGGATTGGGCTAGGGATAAGGATGAAGATGTCAAGAAGTCGTTGAGGGAAGGGATATTTGTTGAATGTCTGATGGTGTGATTGCTAACAAACCATGGGAGGTCGCAGATTTTCCTAAGGGTATTAGATTGCACCGCTTCTATTTTGTGTCTGTTGGAAATTGAGATGTTAGATTCCCATGCTGGGCTGGCGTATGTGAGTATTGGGCGCATGTAGGATGCTCGTACGTGCAACTACTATACTTTATCGCGTTCCGTAATTTTATAAACATTATGCCTGTGGCGGAATATTATAGCGTTCGCTCTCAAGAAGGTGATGCTTCACCCCCAAAAGGTTTTAGATGAGACTACTATGACTACTCTATAGGTATGCTACAGGCATTGATTATACATATTATGTTTCATCATATTAATCAATGGTATAATAACCGTATTAAGTATAAGGTCCGTGCGCCAATACACCAGGCACATTTCCAAAAGGAGGCCATAAATTCTTTGGCCACATTCTGCTTTCATTTAATGAGCAAAATAAAAAAAAAAATAAAGTAATAAATCGAGATAATATGATAAATTCTAAATATTAAACGTAGACCGCCATCAGGTCAGAGCTCGTAAGTACGCGAACGCGCACGACAGTCGCCATTTTCATTACGATCACACGCACGAGTATTCGGCGACACGTATTATACGACGACACAGACGCCGCGCCGGCGGCCCGAAAGACATGCAAAACGGTCTTACCGACCATGACCGTCCGTGTACGCAATGACGACGAAAGATCCCACAGCGACGGGATGAAAGCGCTGTGCAGAGCCTAACTTCCACAGTCCGGACCGCGGCGGAACGAAAAGAACGATGGCCGGTGTGCCCGCGTCACTGTCGCCTCCGGTCACGATTTAAGATATAGAGGTTACTCAACGTGGTACGCGAAACAGTTGAAAACAGTTGATACATAAAACAACTCCATGAAAAACAGCTGCCCGACACACTGAGAAATACATACAGAGCTACTAGCGGAGTAAAGTCTTAACTATATCCACGAATATTTTGGCGCCAAATATCATTACATATTATTATAATTTATTAATTATTCAAATATATGCATGCAATTGACTTGTATTTCCATATTTGATAATTGTGTCCTGTGATCAGTTTACACATCTTATTGAAACTAAAAATATTTCCAAATTGATATTTCTCATAAACTAATGAATTTCCTATTAATTGATTTAGAATTAGAAGGAAATGACTTATCTACTGTGTGCTCTTTTTGACTATCATTCAATAATAAAAACTTGTATCTATTTTAACTTTGATAACTTTCAAAATATAAAAATACTTTATTAAATCAAGAAAATAGGTACCTATCTACTAAAACTTTGGGAATATTTATTTTTAATTTTAGATTTATTTGTAAAATCCGAGGTTAGAAGGAGACATACCATTAATTTTCCGAGTTGAAATTTGTGGTATTTGTGTTGAGGTTTGTATTTTTTAACAAACTATTTATTATAATGTATGATTTATTCTGTATAACAACCATACTACCATTGGTTAAAATGTAAATATTATAATACGAATTGAGAGCAACTATATAGATTATTCATATCTCGTTAAATAATAATGAAATATTTTGTTTACATAATATTTTTTATCTCAAATCACGGTAGGTATCTATTATCTAATGTGAAATTTCTATAGATAAAAAAATGTTGTCATAAAATAAAATATTTAACTACATTAATGGCCTCTTGGGTACTAGGTGTATTTCTCACATGAATTAATCAGTGATATACTTCGTGCGTCAAAAATAAATGTTCGTTGAGTAACCTCTATATCTTAAATCGTGGTAGAAATCGAATCGGTAGACCCGTATCGAAAGTTGGTTTAACAATCGGCGCCCAATACCACTAAGCTATCTAATCGAGATGATAAGACGGTCAAAATTTCTCTAATTTAATAAATTCAGATAACGGATATTGGGAACGAACATCTCGGTCGTACAGCAACAATTCGTCGACAAAGAAATGTTCAGTCGGTCGTTAAAACGTCCAGAAAATCCGAATCCCCGACCTCCACGGCATTAAAAAGTGTTGGCAAAAGGTCGCAAACTTCGATTTTGGGACCACGCCGCGAAAAACGCTGAAGTGATAAGAAACGGACGGTGGAACGGTTTTCTTCCATGTGATCTATAGAGTGAATACAGAGCTTATACGGTGTGTACTTAAACTTCACGTCTTCGGAAAAGTCGAAATACGCACGAACAGAAAACGCAAAAATCGTAAATACAAAGCATGACAGCGATAAAATCTGAAAAGAAAATATCCACGTGGTCGCCGGTATGGAAAACGGTCAGCGTAATTAAATAAAAAGCGTAAAGTTTTCTCTTCCACAAAAAACCGTCCATTCGGAGTTAGCAAATTATATAATTGATTATTATAGTATAATCTACAGCGATTGTCAAACAAATCCACCAATGCTTTGCTCAGAATCGTTTTTTAAAATTTCAATATATCCACCACCAGTATGGTAGTATCCTACCCAACGAGCGAAATGCTTAAACCCCTTACTGAAAAGTTTTTTAAATTTAAAAATGACTTAAAAATAGTGTTTCAAACGAATTTAAACAAAATCAATATATTTTTTTCCTGATGTTGTTTACATAACAACTCTGATTATAATTCAGTTTTAAATAAATGAGTTGTAAAAATGTTATCGCTCAAATAGTGGTCGTAGTATCGACGTTATGATGAGACTTCTCTTAGAATTTGTTCCATGATCCTGTTGGTTATTTCGGACGGCATGGCAGAGGTTTCCTGAGTTATTGCCTCCCTAAATACTTCTAGAGTTCGGGGACGATGTTGGTAAATCCATTTCAGATATTTCTAGAGAAAAAAATCGCATGGGGTCAAATAAGGTGAAAGCAGCGCCACTTGAGTGTGACGTGACACAGAGATTCAAATGTATAAAGATAACATTTCTCTCAGAAATCAGAGGAGACAACGTATGGGATATTAAACATCATTATATTAAAACTACATATTTTCATCGAAAGATCACTTAACTTTGGCCGTAGAAAATTTTCAAGCACCTCGCAAAATATATTAGAAGGTACCATCACAGTACCTAATTACATTTAATTAAAAATCAAATACGGACCTCACCCAATAAAATCAGAAACGGCACACCAAACCGTCATCTTAGAGCTATGGCATTATTATTGGTAGAATCACCAAGAATTTTTTCAGTTTAGTGCTAGAGATTCTGTTTGTTGACTGTACATGTCAGTGACAAATGAAAACGAGAAAGGCTACGATTTTATTAAATAATTTTCATTTTTAATGAACTTCTCAACAATGAAAGTATGGAGCTTTTTTAACCCAGACTTGATTTAAATTGAAATAAAACATTATTAATGCTATTTATCGAAATTCAAGAGCCACTCTACTTCTATAATTCACACTTTACGTAATACTCAATTAAAATCGGGTAGGTACTATAGACCTGTACGGGCCGAAAAAAAATGGGTTAATTTTAATTCAGCATTATCCGATCCAGTCTAACCTGAAAATTGGCTCGAACCGGTCCAAGAGAACAGTAAACACTCGACTCAAAAACTGATAATTTAATTCCGGTTCAAAAATATACAAATACTGGGGATGGGAACGGTATGAACCGATAGTAGATATCGGCCAATATTTGAACTATAGGGTATCGGATATCGGATGTACCAATTTAATATAACCGATATTTATTTTTTTAAAGAAATATGTTTATACTTATATACTCTTTGGAGAAATATATAACCTATCAATAATTTTAAAACTCCTTGGCTACCAAAATTTCTGTGGGAAAAACCACAGTTGAACTTTAAAGATGTTATTCGTTATTATACGAGTGATGTACTGAAGTATATAACCATAAATTTTATTCACACTGTGGAAAGCTGGAGTCTACATAAACTAATGACTATAAGTATGTTTGTTATAAAAATTAACACAATAAAAATTGCATATGTTGAAAATTATATTAAAACTATCGGATCGGGTATCCGTTTACTATCGGTAAAAACTATCGGGTTATCGGATATTGGAAAAAATTACTATCCTTAACAAATACGTTTGGTATAAAAACGTTGAAATTTAGCAAATATTTTACCCTGACTCGATCTGACACGTTATTTTTTACTATAATAAGTAATTTCGTAGTTATAAAATGTAATTTCATAAGCTTTGATAAATTTGTCCTATACCTACTCACATCACAATTTATAAAATAATAGTAATCCATAAGCTTTTTTTTTATAATGTTTTATTGATGTATTAATAATATTATTATTGTATTAATATTTTGATATAAGTACTTAAAATTTGAATTCAATCTTGAGTATTTTAGATTATTAATACTATATTATTAAAGTATAATAAAACTATTGAAAATCATTGCCTATATTATTATTTAGACCCGAATATTGGTGATTTTCTTTTTTTTTTTTTTGGAAAGCCTTAGATGAAAATTTTTCTAGATAAAAATGTGATTTCAATAACATACGAATCTAAATAACTAATTTTTATTTTGCATTTTTTGAAATTTTAAGGTAATTTTTTATAATTTTATTTCATAAATGCTTTTTTTTAAGGCATCAACATCCAAGCACTAACTATTATAAATACTAACTATAATATAATTTTTATTATATAAAGCAAAAATATTTCTCATTTCACTCGTAATTTATTATTGGTTATTTAGATTCATATGATTTAAAAAATATATTTAAAATATGTTAATAAAAATTCAAAACGTATTCCTGTTGTAATAGATTATATTAAATGACCAAAGTCATGGATCAAAAATTGGAATATGCGAATTATTTGTTTATAACTACGATACTACGATAATGTAAGATTCTCCCTGATAGATATACTTATACCACAGTAATAGATATATTCTTGTATACTCGTAGATATTTGTTTGCTTATTCTTTATTAAATTCTATCAATTGCAGTAATATTTACATTTTATTTTTAAATTAAGCAAAATGTTGCCATGCATTTTTATTGATTAAGTTCTTCAATTTTTGTAGATACTCAAATGGTAACTATATAATTTGATTTCTGATAGACGTCATAAATTATTATAATATTATACGAGTAAAACATATTTTAATAAATTTATTAAATTTAGAATCTATTGTTATTATTGCTTATTCACAATAGTGATTATTTATATGCTTATTTCATACTTCCGATTTAAAATGTTAAAGTTGCCTATATTTTATACTTACCTATTTACGCACGAATGGGCCGGGTGTGCACGCGCACCACCTGCCATCTTAAGGTTATCGTAAATAATTACAAATGTTGGTAATTGTAATGGGGGGAGGTAGTACTAGGGTCGGATTTAGGGCATTAAAAGCACCTTACCCGAACCTCTATATTATTTAGGGGGACCTGGTTATTAATAGATTGTATTCAATGGCATTTTTTTTTTTTGATTATTTCCATTTTTGAAGCAATTCCTCGATTTTAGAGAATTATATACGTATAAATTTTTTTTTTGCCCCTAGGTCTCCTAATTTAGGATATGAATAGAAATGGACCACCTGCGAAAAATATCTGTTTACGCCTATGCTTATAGGTACCTATACTTAAATACCAGGATAATTATTAAATTAGGTATTCATAATATATTAGTTAATTAGATATTTTTTATCCAACGTTTTGCCAAATATATATTGTCAATACATTTGATGTACGGGTATATTATATTACATACGTATAAAATAAATATATTTAGTATTTAAATAATTTAAGCATTTTGTAAAAAATGTAGATAACATTGAAAAAGGACATTGTGAAAAAATAATTTATGTATTTACTGTTATTTCAATCATTGAGCGTTTTGACGCCCCTGAAACAATAGCCTACCCTATTTGTACGAGTATATGTAGTACTGCTATTTCAGTCCATTATTTTGAAATGTATATGCTATACATGAAGTGGGTATGGTAGGTTATAATGACCAAATTATTTGTGGATAAAAATTACGAAATGATTTAAAAAAATTAATATTTTTTAATTATTAAAAATAAAAAAATTAATTTTTTGTCAATAATTAAGAATTACTACTATTATTAAAATATTTAAAACCTATGTAGAACAAATATAATCTATAACTTAGTAGTTATAGTATCAATTATTTGTAACATTTTTAATGAATAAACAATTGTGTTTTTTTTACTTATGATTTTATTCTGCCAAATCTTCATATTATTGTAATGAAACACGATGGTATCCAAATCTCCATATTATTGTAATGAAACACGATGGTATCCTTAGCTGTATAATTGTATGAATTGTTTCAAACGAAAATTTATAAAATTCATGTTAGATAAATCATTTTTGTTCAATAAATTAAATATTATGTATTAGGTATATAGACTCCATTGATTATGAATTTACTATTTAGTGTTTGCAAAATATGTGGTATGTGACAGTTTTAATTCAAACAAATATAATAAATGTATTGATCATTTGTGATCATTTTTTGGATAAGTTATATATTTTCCAAAAGCGTAACTTTACCATTTTTTCTAACACTCCAAAACTATCCTAACTATGTGTATATTGTTAAAAATTGTTAGAAAACTTGCATAATTTATTGGATTTTGTAAAGTGTGGAGTTTGAGATTAGGTCTCCAACAGGGGCAGAGTGCGTATTTTTAAACGTTTAATAGCATTTTGAATGGTTGTTAGAGTGGCCAAGTTGTAGTGAGAATTTTGTGCGTTTGTTATTTATCGCAGACTCGCAGAAACTTCGGGAATGTCTAGCCCGTCATTTGGTATAAACTGTTTCTCAAAAGTTTTCGCGAAAACTTCGGCTTTGTCTTTGACAGAGTATATTGGTCTATTTGGACCATAGAGAAAAACATATATAGAATGGCCATATCATATACGGATATACGGGCCTATGTAGTAGAATGAGTCGAGCAAAATGTAAACGCTGAGTTTAACCATAGTTTAGCAGATATAAAAATTGGGTTTAATAGTTGTTATCGCAATAGCATAAATTGTTTAAGGATTTAGGTATTGTTTGAAAAAACAACTCAATACTCGGCAAAATCCCGCTTTAATTCTGAATTTATTTATTAAATTATGAATTATTCTATAATAGTACAAACATAATATTATAAAAGATAATTAATAATGGGATATTATTAATAATTCATTATAATAATAAATTTAGGTTAAATATCTCGAAGTTCCTATACCATAATACCATAGACCTAATAATAATTTATTATTAATTTTATGTATTATACCATAATATTATTACGATAGATTGTATACGAACATATCTAGAAATTGTATATTTTATAATTGGTCCACTCTAAACGTTTACATTTTCAATGCTTCACTTATATATACGTATGGCCAGGGGTTGATTTGAACTTATTAATTTATTCAATTTTAATACACAATTTCAGTTAAGTGAGTCTAGAAACATATCCTACTCGTCTTTACGATTCGTTTTTAAAATATTATGGATATATTTTATATTTGTTTTGTTTAATTATCTTTTATTATTCTGATAGGTTGAATATATGAATAAATCAATATTGGGGAGTTTAGCCAACGCAATTTTGAGTACGTTGGATTGGTGATGTGGTATGTCCGGTTTCTTGTGTGATGACGTCGTAGTTTGATTGATTGTCAGTAGAGCATGGAGATTGTCGAATTTATGCATCAGCTATTCTAAAGCGGATGTTTGGATTTAAGTTCACTGGCTATAACGAACTATAATAATAATATTAATATTTAACTATAATGTTGCGTTGGTAAATCCAAGTTATCGGTAACGTGATCGTTTATAGACTACATTTATGCGGATATTGTGGTTATTACATGAAATTTAAATGGTCGCAGAAGGCATTTCAGTGTATTTGTTTATGAACAATACGCCAGTGTACGAATACTGCTACTGAGGAGTGGTCTCTGTGTAGTATATAATACGTTGTTGTAAGTTTTATGTTTTTTTTTTTACACTGTACCTACTGTTTGCCTATTTTTTAATTTGGTTCAGCCGTGACACTGGGAAGGACCAGATTTTTTAGAGGATTCAATTTAGATACTTATATAATATACATATCAGTTATTTGAAACTTTGTATATTTCGGTGGATATGGTTTTTTTTGCTAAGATTATTAGAAAAATCAGCATGAGTCTAATTCCAAATCATTTTATCATTTTAACGTTAAAGCGTCGGAGTTCAAGGACATTTTAGATCTCCTTTTCGATTATATAATTAGTAATACCTTTGGCTACTACTTTAAATGTACGGTCCTTAGAGAGACAGGTAATAAAATATGTGATTTTGAGTTCATGCATAATTTGTTAGATTTGCCAAAATACTGATGAAGTTTTTGTGTGAATGAGCACATGAATGCTGCTTTTCATACAACTGAAAATGTATTAATAATGGGAGGAGGGCGAAGGCTTTTTAAGATTTTTGTTTGTCATTTTGATTAGATTAGAGACTTTTAAACTTAAAGTAGAACTAGGGATTTTTACAGAGCCGGTCTTAGGGTGGAGAAAAGTTTGTTCTAGAAAAATAAACAAATAATATTTTAAGGAAAATAGGAGAAAAAAAGCAAAAAAAGGTAATTCATTACTTCCGCCATACAGTACATCTTCTTAAGTGGCTATTTTAAGGCCGGCTCTGAATTTCCAATCATTATATATATGGACCCATTTTTTAGTAAAAAATGTGATCAGGATACTATGAAGTTACTATGAAAAAGTAATTTGTCAATAATTGCGGAATAAAAAACTACCAAAAAATAAAAAAATATAGTTTTTATTG
This sequence comes from Pemphigus obesinymphae, assembly GCA_025469235.1. NCBI lineage: Eukaryota > Metazoa > Arthropoda > Insecta > Hemiptera > Aphididae > Pemphigus > Pemphigus obesinymphae. The sequence continues at coordinate 11,295 of JAIPRL010001841.1, read as the reverse complement.
GTAATTGCCGCATAATTTCAAAAATAATGGTTCTATAAACTTGAAATATGTGAAAATTTCAAGTATTTCATACATTATATAAAATAATATGAAGCAAAATATGAGCTACATAATAAAACCTCTGCTCCAAAAAAAAACCTAACTTAACCCACTCAAAAACAAAAACAAACCAAATTGAATGAAACTTCGGGCATTTGAGATAAAAAAAATTTCAGAGACAGTAGTATCAACCCTAAAATAAGATAATGGCACACTTAAAAAAAAAGTTCTTTCTTAGTTAGGTTACTGCATGTAGAATTATGTCATCTTTGTTGATTTAAAATCCACGCCTGAGCTATAATAGCTTTTAATGACATTTAAATTGGTGACGTTAACTTAGGTAGGTGCTCTTCAACCATTTTCTGGGTATACCTATCTGTATTATATGTTTAGAAAATTTATTTCTTTAATTCAAATTATGCACTCTATGGTTTACACCGTCTCACAGAAGATAATCTTAAAGTTAAGTAGTAATCGTCCAGTGTGATGAGAAAAATGTAATTGTAATAAAAAAGTGTAAAAAGGAATTGACAAATTAGAGAATAAACTTTAATTGTCGTGTCTTTTATTTTCAGGTAAAAGTTTTGTATATTATAGTGTAAATACCTACAGCATTAAAATAATGAAAAATACAACTTTGTTTTCAGAGCAACACGACATTATATATTTATTTTAGTCAATTCACAATAAACTAAAAATCAATCTTATATATAGAAAAAAGCAATAAAGAATTATGTACTTTTTTACTATTTAATGGTTAACGATTGAGGGGAAATTATATCGAACCATAGTTTACAGGAATTTATTTGAAATTTAAAATTTTGATGCTTATTTGGCACATTCAACATTATACGATCATTTATCATTAACTGAAAAAGTATTTATTTATGGGTTTATACAAGAAAATAATTGTTTGTTTTCAAACAAAAAAGAAGGAGAAGAAGAAAAAGGAGAAGGAGAAGGAGAAATAGTTGTGACTCGTCAATTTTAGGTTTAAACTGAATATGGTTTATACATAAAAATGATTAAAAATGTAATAATATTGTATCAAAAATACATATTGCTTATATTACTTAGGGTATGACATGTCTTAGCAGACGATCATTATTGTATTTCCGGCTATGCGGCAGAACGCAGGATTTCAAATTTCTAATCAAAAAGCGAGTGTATGACTATTTTTAAACTTATTATTCTTTGGAATTATTTCTATCGATTTAATAAAATATTTAAACTGTATACTTTGATTAATTTAACCAAACATTATACCAATATAAAATATATTAACACATGTTAGATTTTAACCTTTTTGACGGTTGCTTGAACCTTTTCTATGGTTAAATGTTATACCTAAGAACTAAAAAATATAGTTACAATTACTATTAACCGTCTAATTGATTAAATAAAAGCCAAATATATACTTTTAGTACCTCCAATATAATTGTTCAGTTGGTATTAAGTTAGACCAACCAAAATAGTTACAACCATTTACTATAACCAAATTATTATTTTTTCGTGATAACTATAATATTTGTGAACCCATTTTGTGAATATATGTTTGAATTAATTTAATTAATTTTTTCATATAATTCAGTTAAGTATACACTTATTATTTGAATATGTATATTTTAGTAACTGCACTAAAAAATTACACACAATTTTTTAAATAATTATTTTCTAAATAATAAAGTGATGTAATAAGATAATGGAATGTCAACCCATTTATCATAATATGGGATATGTACTATGTAAGTACTTGCGTTTAAATACAAAATAATATTATACTTGTTTTAGTTTTAAAATTAACGTCTAAGGAAAATTTGTAATTCTAATTACTTTTTATGATTTTCATGAAATTGTATCTGCTTGTGCATAACTTATCGGTAAAATTATACATGAACGAATATACTATTATTACTGGGCATTAACGAGATAAAAATTAAAATTAAGGTTATTTTAACACTTTTTTTTTTTAAATTAACTTTTAACTTAATAAGTCACTTTTCGGAAAACTTAAATTGTAAATTTTATACAAAACTATCCAAATTTTGTTAAATTTTTTCCAAAGAACAATTTAAATTTTCTGCATGATATTTTATTTTTAAGCATAGACAATTTTACCAATTCTACTGTTTGGATAATATTAATTATTATATTACCCTTTATACTTTATTACCTATATTATGAAAACTATAGTATTACTGTTGTACTTGGCTCTCATTATCTTCGCATTATTATTCTAATATTTAGATGTCATATAATATTGTTATTGTGGTAAATTTTCAATCATGATAAGTCAAAATTAAGACGGGTACATTTGATTCATATCATGAAGATATGAGGTAAATTTAATAAATTATCATTTTATTGTCTCATGAAACACAGGTCAGTTTAGTTTTTGTTTTGAAACTGTTGATATTTTCGTGTTGATCTATATTTTTAGTTAATTTTGTTCATCCAATATTTAAAATATATTTAATTATATAATTATATAATACCTACTGTCTATTTAATAATAATGTTAGTGATAAAAACAAAAATATAAGTATCGTAGCAACTAGCAGATGAGAGGTGTTTTATAATTTTTTTTATTATTAATTACATATTTTTACTTATAACTAGGTAAGTCACTATTTTTTTCAAAACTAAATTTTAACTTATAAAGTTAATAAAAAAATATATAAGACAATTTGAACTTAAACTAATATATTTTTTAACTAACTTAACTTATTGAGTTAAAAAAATTCGTTAACTTGCCCAGCCTGTTGGTACATATAATTTTTGGTTTGTTCACGTAAACTTTACCAATGATTTTTTTATGAAAATCATATCATACTTGATAAAATATACAAAATATATTAATATGATCATAATATGAGGGGTATAATAGGTAAGTATATAATAAATTATTATTAACAATTGATATTTTTTGATATTGTGTGATATGAATTTACTAGACAGTAAAGAAATGTTCGTAAATTGTATGTCATTTTTTTTTACCGTAACCGTATTTTAGTTTCTTATGTAATATGTATTAAAAATAATCATTATTATAAAATGTTACCATCTCTACGAGAATCCCACCAAGATGTCCATTAATATAAATGTAGAACTTTTTTCAATTGAGTTTTAGTTATATTTAGAATTAAAGCACCTATTATACAATATAAATTTAAAAAAAAATTAATTATATTTTAAGTACCTACCAATATTTGAAAAAATTGAAAAATTAAAAACTAAATAATATGTAACATCATTGTTAAATTATATTATACAAAAATATTCACGTTAAAAAAACGTGTAAAAAGGAATAAGTATAAAATACTACTTTCAAAAAACCAAAAAACTGTCAAAAATATCTAAAATTTAAAATTGCTTATCAATATTTTCACTAATGAACCTAAAATTTTTGTTGGTTTTTCATGCTATTCAATGTGGATTATGATATTCTATATTAATAAGCAATAACATTTTTTTTTTAAATGAATTTGTTCCTATTCTGTACGTCTATGACTTTTATATTATTTAGATTGGAGTAATAAATAAAAATTTATAAAAACATCTCTTTATATTGTAATTATAATATTTTTTCAAAACTTAATACCTATATAAATTATTATAATTGATTATATTGTATATTATGCAATTAATGGTATAATTCATTATATCTATATATGGTTTATTTTCTAATTATAAAATCAATTTTTTTAAATAGTTTGAAACTAAACATCAAATAACTCTATTGGTACATATTATGTACTTATTATTATTTATTAATGTTCGTTATAATGATAATTCGTAATTCACTTTATGCTAATTTACATAATAATTAAAATAATAGATTACACTAATCATAGATAGAGGTGGTGCCAGATTTTGCGAGCTTCTGGACAAATTAGTTCTTTTTGCTCATCAACTACTAATTGATTTTTCGGAAATTATAACTACGTTTCTAACTGCATATTATTCTATTTTATATTTTATTTTTTTTTTTGTGACACTTCTCAATAGCACGAGTCCCTGTAAAAATGTCTAGCCCACCTTACCCTTCCGTTTCTCAATGATAGTAAACATTAACGTCCGTATAATATTATTATAACTTGCAGTAATCTTCTCAACTACTATTATGTTTAGTTAATTAATGTTTAAATAGTTCTTATCTAGATAAAATTAAAATATGTAGGCATTTATACAAATAATATATTTCTATCACAAATACATAAAATTGTTATGTGTTAACCAAAAAAATTATTTTTATGATAATAAAAATACACCACTACCTAAATATATTCAGAATACATATTCCAATATTTTGTTTAAAAACTATTCAAAATAATATTTTAACTCAAAAACAGTATTTAAATACTTTAAAAGTCCGTTATTTATTATAATTATGCAAATTAACATTATAATAGTAAACTAAATGGATTTTGAATGGTGAGGATTCAATATAGTTTAATTGAATATTAATAATACAGGCAATATAGTAACGTGTAACTTATAACGTCCTTCCCCTATTATATTCATTACTTCACATATAGTATCCCATTTATTGTAATTGTATTATTCTAATATTATACATACGATTAGATTTTTTAACTCTACCCATGTTATTCGTAAAAATATGAATGGCATTTTTTGTATAAATCACGAAGTTTAAATTAATTCACAGATACATTCAATAACCCTCGTCAAATCTGTGATATCCAATACATTCATATCATTCATGATGCATTAAATTAAGTATATGAAGAAGAATTAATACTCCCTTGGTAAAGGATATATGAAATCCTTATACAAAATTAATATAGTATAGTTGTGGATCAAAACTTGTGAAATATAACTATAAATTATTAGTGTGCTAATCATGGAACGATAAAAATGGTTTTTTTTGTGTTTAATGGTTATACCTATATTGACCAACAATAATAAAATAAATAATGGTAATAAAATCCTTGATAATAAAAAAATATAAATAAAAAGTGATAAAAATAGACATATAATTTCATTAAAAGAATATAGTGTAGTAGTATTAATGCAAATATGTACTAATGTAGAAAATCAATGATATATTATAGTATAAATAACTCGAACTTGATGTTCATTTTTAGATTATATCTTAATCTAATAAATTAATAATCTTTACGGCTTTATTTTTACAAATAATACTAATCCATTTTTTTAGCAGACTATTGAAAATTGTCTTGTTGTATCTTATGCTTTCAAGATATTTTACAACTTTTTATAGTTAAATTCTTCTTTATATAGACAGAAATATCTGGTTCAACACCGATTAGTATAGTAGATTAATTTGACATTATTATAAAGACCTTATAAATAAAAATTAATTTATATTGAATTTATCAAAAATAAATGATGAAATAAGAGTTAATAACTAAATAATATATAAATATATAATTTTTTAATACAGAAATATTAATAATAGATTAATTTAAAATAATATATAATAATATGTATCACTTAAAAATCTAAATAAACATTAGACATGCATAATTAAGTACGTATATTTTTTAATTTTACTGTAATTTATTTGATGAGGGAGAGGTATCTTATGTGATTATAGTGTGGATTAAAAAAATCGTGAATTATGACCAGTTGAAATAAAAATCATTTAAATGTAATTTACATTTAAATAAATGTGTTTAAGTTATTATTGCTACGTATTGCCTATTTAATAAAAATGTCCTAATTTCCAAATTCATGTTATAAGACGAATTTAAATATAATTTCACCAATTTTTTGTTAAAAATGTTTGTATAGTTATGACATTTGAAATATTAAATAATAATGGTAGTTTGTTATATTTTGGTTCTGTCGTTACGGATGTTCTTATTGGATAATTTATTTCTGGTTATAGTTAAGGTTGTTCATTATTATTCAATATTTATTTTAATTTTAAAATAAGCACAATGGTGTACTACTCAAAAGTTCTAAAGCATAGCGTGGCAAATATTATTATTTTAGATAATTAATTAATCACATCGCTTGAAAAAAAATATATATCAAAAATTAACAAAAAAAAAAAAAAAAAATCCGAGAATGTATAAAAAAAAAATGAAGTAAAATATGGGATCATTGCGGTACCACCGGTAGGTCGGAATGCCCCGTTCACTATGCACAACAGCTTCGGCTGAGTGAACGCCCGGTCTAACCTCAGAGGCTTCTGTTTTCGGGGAGGTTTTTGGCTCCGTGGTGGCCGTAAAGGAGCTCCTTTGTGGTTTAAAGCCAAGCTTGGCTAGGTAGAAATTCCTCGGTGTTAGGGTGTCCGTTCGGGGTTAGCACGGAGTCTACGGGCCATCGGCAGTCCTGTGCGGGTGACACTCACCCGAGGTTCGATACCGCTTTATCGGCAAGGAACACCAAAGGATATAGGTATCCATAAATCCCGTGAGTGTAAGATAGGCACTATTCCGATCAGTGTCGTACATCGAGACTGAGGAATGTACTCACCCGTGAACTGGTACGGGCTTATATTCCGGCCGGTGCTCGTGGTCCACAGACCCATTAATATCATTAATTGTATTTAATTTCAATTTTTATTACACATTTAAATCATATTAAATTGTTTTAATTTTTAGAAGTAAAGTTATTATTATGCGTTTAGATTTGTTTCAAGTATTATAAGGCAATAGTTTTAACTTATTTGGAAACATAAAAATATCAGAATTACTATAATAAGTAAACTGCAAGGTGCTAATGTTCGTATTTGAACAGCAATCTTAATATTTTAGGTGACTTTACAATACATTGATACTTTACATTGACAGACAATATATTGTCGCTATATATATATATATATATAATTATATAAATTGTATTTATTCCGTACTGCAGTGATTTAAAATACAAGAATACGCCATTTAAAAAACATATGAGACAATTATTTTTACTCGTTACCTACTATTTTTATCCTGAATTTTGAAGTAAAAAAAAGAACGTTCCTACAGAGGATTATTATAAGAATATTATAGAGAAGAGAAGTGGAATAGTAGATTTTCTGGCTGTGTATAGAAGAATAATGAACAATTGTGTGACGAATATACCTCTATATTATTGTGATAAATGCAGCAGAAGAAATATTTTTTTAACGATTAAAAGAATAGGCAGGAAGTCGATTATGATTAAACTAACATTGAATAGAATAATCAATAGTATGATAATATAAAATATACTTCGATGAATATTTCATTAATATCTAAATTCGTATACATAATTGTAGTCGATATCCATAAAAATCAAAAAAATATCTTTTAGTTCGTGGATTATATTTCCGCATGATGCAATAGAAAAATATCTTGCCACTGAAATATAAAATAATAAAATGTTGATACCTAATTAAAAACACTAAATATTAAAAACATTCCTAATCAAAATATTTTTTGTAAGTTTCTATTCCTAAAACTATACATACAACTAATATATTATATATATTTAATCAACAATATATTTAAAAATACCTATCTAATATAGATTTTTTAAATTCAAGAATTATTAAAACCTTTGTTTTGAACTAATATTTGTAATTTTTATCGATGTTTAATATAGGCGTTTTAAACATTTTTAAAAAAAATCAATATTTTTTATTAGAGGTTATTTTTAATGTGTTTATTTATTATATATAATACAATATAATAATCTACTTATACATTACATATTGATTGACATTAAATACTAATGTATACGGATAAGACAGGAAGGGCGTAACTCAAAGAAGTATTGGATCCATAGGTGATAAAATAAATCCCAAGGGTTGGCTAGTAGATGAGCAACGATGGTTGATTGGTGGTTTTATTAATAATAGATAGTATTTGTTTTATAGTTTATATTATGCTGCTAAAATAAAAATCATTTTTGGGGGCGGTAAGAGCCAATCTCCGTGTGGTGTCCCCCAGGTGATACAAATAGACTCTTATAAGTACATTATAAATTAATAGGTAAAGGCTAAATATTGTATTTCGACTTATAGCTGATTTACTGTAGGTATATAGATATTCTGTAAAAAAAAATTATCGGAGAATACATAGTTCACTGAGGCTGCATATTGAAATATAGTCATATTTTTAACGAACTATTATATTAAAGCCACGTTCAAATTATGAAATTAGTGCACGAGAGTATAGCTGTCACGATAATACTCTCCCAAAATCATTATCTTATGATATATATATATAGGCACTATCACACTATTATGAAAATGTGATAGTGTGAGAGTGACTATCATGACCTATATAACATACGTAAATGATTATTGGAGAATACTATCGTGACATCTACTCATATGCGCTACTATCATAGTGTGAACGTAGCATAACTTACTAAAACGGACCTTGCAATGTATAGAAAAGCCTCAAATTTTGAAGCCGTATATTATCCGATTTAGGTTCTGAACAAAGTTATAGCTTTATCATTACCTCCTTAATGTTTTGTCACATCGATTTGAAAACATATTTTATAAATATTTTTAGAGTATTTAAAAAATTAAAAGTGCTATAAAAATTAAATGGAAATTAATTTTTTTAAATCGATATGATTGAACATTGAGGAGGTCATGACAATTCAAGAACATTTTTCAGAACCTAAATCATATAATATGTGGTTTTAAAATTTGAGAAATGTTAAGACTCTTTTTTTACACATATTTCAACCCAGTCACGAGGCCCCTTAACAGGCGTTGAAGAAGATTTAATAGTAAAATTGTCAACTATTTAAACTCGCTTCAATTTGTATAACTGGTAGAAACACGTTTTGATTGTTATACACGTTTCTATCAAAATGCGTATAACTACTATTATAGTAGCACATCTATACTAGGTTTATCCGAATCAAATATAATGAATGAAAATAATAATTTAAGTGATAAAATTTATGACGGTTGACATTAAAAAATTTTAATTTTGAAAGAAGTATCTCAATCATTCAATCTTCAAGCAAACAGAAAAGTTATGGAATTTCATTTAAACTATAACTTTAGAAAATATGTACATTAATAAATATAATATATTAATTAATTAATTCAATTAATGAAAATAGTTCAGTTTAATACCATTTTACTGTTGGAAAAATATGGTGTAAGAATTGCAAAACAAAACTGAATATAAGAATTAATTTTCATAATATTTTTTTTATACTTGAATACTGTATATCAATATTGTTTATATTAATTAAATAATATAGGTTTATATTTTCATTTATATAAATAATTATACTCCAATATATGCAATATTTGCAATTTTACAAAACTTAAATTTCCATGTAAATATTCAGTGTGAATCAAATTATAATGAGAATTGCTTGTATTCGTGAAAAATTCTCGTTATAATTTAATAAGTTATAATATTGGATATCTTGTATCCACGAATTTTATTCTTTACTGAGTACTTACCTCGTGGAAAGTTTTTTTTTTCACCCTTATTCGATAAATTCTGAATTACGATTCTGTATTATGAAGTTCCCACTAATCTTTAATGTAATAAATAAGTTGTATGTTTTACAAGGAAACTTTCTTCGAAGCCTTTAGTGTGATAATAATAATTAAATTTTCTCGTTAAAAAAAAGTTGTGCCTTAACTCTTTGCTGCAAGTAATAATAGAAGAACATAACTACCTGCAGATGCTGGTTTTGTGTTCAACATATTTTAATAATAATAACGTTTGTCTTGATTTTATGGTAAATAATATATTTTTGTATTTAATGTGTAATATAATCATTTTATTCCAGAAATTGTGTGCTACTTTTATTTCTTACCATGTATATAACTATATTTATTACAGTAAATAGAATAATAATCTTGTGAACTGTATAACGATAATGTAAAATTAAATAATTAAAAATTTTTCTACTTTTCGTCAATGATAAAGTTAAATTAAAACCCCGTATTATTCTGAATACGTATTAATTTTTAAATTTTCATCTCTAATAATAGATATTTATTCAATATTGTACCTATCGGTATTCAATTGAGTTTTAGACGTGGCTTATGGAAAATCAAATTACAGAATTTGTCGTTTTTAGAAAGTTTTTTATTGGAATAATGAAATTATGATTAACGTGTTTCATGATATTAATATATATATATATATTATTATGTAATAAAATTTTATTTTTGATTTATCAGCAAATAAAAAAAATATACTCTTATATAATTACGAGTATAAGTAGTAAAAATTTTCACGATTCGTTGCCTACCAACAAATACAATAAATGTATAAAGTTAGTACAATATGACAATATATAATATATTATGTTCTTTTTATAATATATTAACATATATTAATATATATTTTTTTATAGAACATGCTAAAGTATATTGTACATTTTTAAAAACTTGTCGTTTTAGATTTTAATAGTACCTATTACTTACTTGAAATTAGCTATACCAAATCATGTGAATCAGATATTTATAGATTATTTAAACTTTTTGTTTCTAAAAGTGTACTTTAGCTTCCTTGCCCTTCAATAAATATTATTATTTATTTATACATGTTGAATATTTTTGTGACATTTAGAATATTACATAGGCATAATATATTATGATTTATGGCTACAGTTAAATATCGAGCGAACTACCAACACTTTTTGGTGAAGTACGAGACCAACAAAAATTGTTTACAAACTTTTTACAAGTTAATATACTAACTGAAAAACGTAAATAAATTAAATCAAAAGCTTTTTTTTGAAAGACATTAAAAATATTATTTTTTGTAATCGCTTAAATGCTAGTGAACGGCTGGTATGTAAATATATTTACAAAACAAATCCTAGTTCGGTCGTTGTCGGCCATTTTTTATTTATCACTATATTATAGGTACCACGGTTATTTATATCTTACTATTATAAACCATTTATTTTATAAACTTATTATATTGATAAAAATAAATATACACATTATAAAAATAATAATATACATAAATAAATAAATAAAAAAGCCGGTCAGTAGGGGGTGGAAGCACTTCGCTCGTCGGGTGTCAGTATGGGTGGATGCACTTCGCTACTGGGCAGGATACTCTTGGTGGGTGTATTGCATTTGAAAGCAATGATAAATCATTGTATTCAATAAAACGATTCTGAGCGTAACTTAGGTGTAGTATACATAACTCTTAATATTAATTATATACCTACCTATGTTTAACATTACATTGAAGATCAAATGTAGAAATAAATATGATTTAGTGTGACCTTATGCATATTTTAAAATGTAATATGATATATTTATAATAGCTCAGTTTCATGTAGGTACAG